>JAZHPH010000423.1:0-17079 GCA_037356405.1 Nasonia oneida | reverse complement strand
TTCATTGAAAAATATTAATTTTAAGCCGAGATATTTAAAAAAACGCTTTTTGGGGGTTAACTTTAGGGGAGGTTTTTACCCCTTAAAAGTGAAAATTAGCCGATAAAAAAAAATACGTGTCTCTTATTTTTTAATGTTCTACAACATATATGAAAATCATCAAAATCGGTGAGTTCGGGTTGGGTACCTTTCCTTGTAAGTATAAGATATAGCGTACAACATTAAAAAAACTTCTACAAATTTTTGTTTATGATTTATGACTACTTTTTTCATTATTAATATGTATGCTATATCAGTCACAGCCATGTAAGTATGACGCAGTATTATATCTAGAAAGCAATGCGTAGTGAGAGAACAGTACATATTTATCCCCACTCTTATCACGCACATATACATATATCATCCATCCATCTTATCGTGAAACCTAATATGGCACTGTAGGCTAAAGCATTCAAATTTGAAATTTCACTTTCTCTTTCTACCTCACTATGTCTATATTCTATCTCTTTTAGCACATATTACAAAAATCCTGCTGTCGTGGAGGATGTGGGAGCGATGACAACTGCCCCGAAAGGGGATGTGTAGAATGATTCGCCACCTGGTCTTACGCGGTAACGAAGCCAGCGAAGGCGCGCTGCCTTGCAGGGGGGCGTTAGGATACGAGAATGATTCCGTAGTGTGTCCGATAATGAGTTGGCTCCGTTCTCATCAAAGTCGGAAAGCTCTCATACTTAGTTCTAGAGAGGTATGGGGGTTATCACCTCTAGAACGGTTGACTCACCTGCGATCGGAACAGGATCCAAAACGCGCGGGTTTAACTTACTATCATGGCTCAAAAAAAAAAACAAACCAAAACCAATAGGGACTTAAAGGTGGGAACGTGGAATGTGCGCAGTTTATACAGAGCAGGCGCGTACCAGGAAATCTTAAAAGAAGCTGGCGAGCGCGAATTAGATTTAGTAGCAATACAAGAAACTCGGTGGCAAGATAGCGGGATTTTAGCAAAAGATAACTTCACCTTTATATTCGGGGGCGCGAGCGGACACTCCTTAGGTACCGGATTTCTGGTTAGCAAAAGAATTATACACGCTGTTAAAAGTTTCAAATTCGTGAACGACAGATACTCGTATATCATCATCGAAGGAGCATGGTGCAATTACGTGGTTATTAACGTACATTGTCCTACGGAGGACAAAGAGGAAGAGGTAAAGGATCTTTATTACGAAGCTTTCGAACAATTAATCGACCTATTCGCGTCTTACGACACCAAAATAGTAGTGGGGGATTTTCAACGCTAAAATAGGGAAAGAGGAAATGTTTAGGCCCACTATAGGCAAGGAAAGTCTGCCCGAAACCAGCAACGATAACGGTATTAGAGTCATAAATTTCGCGGCGGCAAAAGATCTTATAGTAAAAACTACGTGCTTTAAGCACATGGATATACACAAAGCAACGTGGACATCGCCGGACGGAGCCACGCAAAATCAAATCGATCACTTCCTTCTCGATAAGAGGCGCCACACAAATGTACTTGACGTAAGAACCTATAGGGGGGCGGATTGCGACTCGGATCATTTTCTAGTAGTGGCCAAATTAAGAGCCAAATTAGTAGCCGGGCAAAATAGTAAACGGGCGAACAAAGTAGAAACCTTCGACATTGAAAAGCTACGAAACGGGGTAGAGCGAATTCAGTATCAAGTAGAAATAAGTAACCGGTTTCAGGTTCTCGAGGACACATATGCACCGACGGAGGTAGATGACGACCCAAACAGTCTATGGGGGGCTATCGAAAGAACGGTAAAAGAGGCCGCGAACAAAGTGCTAGGTAAAAAGAAAAAGCCAAAGAGCAAACCATGGTTTGACGAAGAGTGCGAACTCTGGTTTGAAAGGCGCAAAAAGGCTAAAGTAGACAGCGTTCACAATGGAAACGATAGGACCGTAGAAGAGTACCACGAAATAAGAAAGCAAGTGGGTGTGATTTACAGAAACAAAAAGCGCGAGTATCAAAAGAGCGAGATTAGAAAAATAGAAACTATCAGTAAGGAAAATAACCCGCGCGAGATGTACAAAGGAATCAGCGCTATTAGGAAGGGTTTCCAGAGTAGATCGCAATTAATGAAAGATGAGGGCGGGAATCTCGTTACAAGCGAAAATGAACTGCTAAAGCTGTGGAAAGGATATTTTGATAAGTTACTAAACGTACATGAAAACTGCGAGGAAACGGGAGATGAAATCCACACTGCTGAACTCCATATGGAAGAATCGACCTACAAAGAAGTAGAAGCTGCGATCAAAAAACTAAAAAACAATAAGGCCGCGGGAAACGATTCTATACCAGCTGAACTACTTAAATATGGGGGCACCGCGCTTACATTCAGAATTTTTGAACTAGTATGTGCTACTTGGAAAAATGAAACGATACCGGAAAACTGGAAAGAATCCATCATCATACCGATTTTCAAAAAGGGAGATAAGATAGATTCCAATAACTACCGGGGAATCTCACTTTTAGCTACCTGCTACAAAGTTCTATCAAACGTAATACAGGCCAGACTCACGCCCTTCGCGGAAGATATAATAGGAGAGTATCAGTGTGGATTCCGGCGTAACAGGTCGACGAGCGATCAAATGTTTACTATAAGACAGTTGTTAGAGAAAAATGGGAACATTGCGAAACAATACACCAACTATTTATAGACTTTAAAAAAGCGTACTACTCTATCAAACGAAGCAAAATGTATCAAATCCTTGTGCTCCTCGGAGTACCAAAAAAACTCGTGAAATTAATTCAAATATGTCTGAACGGAAGCACGGGAAAGGTCCGAGTAGGCGTTAACGTATCCGAATCATTCATGATACGCGGCGGTTTGAAACAAGGTGACGGTCTTTCTACGGTACTCTTTAACTTAACGCTAGAATATGTTGTTAGAAAAATGCAGACTAGCGGGCTAGGTGCAACCCTTAACGGAAAAACACAAATTCTGTGATATGCGGATGACTTGAACATACTGGGGGATAACGGTGCAGCGGTAGCGAGAAATGCGGAAATTCTCATAAATGCGGCTGAGGACACGGGGCTAGAGGTGAGCGAGTCGAAAACGAAATATATGATCATGGACAAACTGGGCATTTGCGAAGGTGAGGGTGATCTTAGAGTCGGAAATTATACTTTCGAAAAGGTTAGCGAATTCAGATATTTAGGCACAACCATAAATGCTCGAAACGAAATTAAAGCCGAGATTAACAAGAGACTTCATTCGGGTAATGCCTGCTTCTACGCCTTGAATAGATTACTAAAATCAAAACTGCTATCTAGAAATGTAAAAGTAAGGATATATAGGACTATAATAATGCCGGTAATTTTGTACGGGTGCGAAACCTGGGCGCTAACTAAAGCGGAAGAAAACCGTTTTAGGGTGTTCGAAAATAAGGTTCTGCGGAAAATATACGGGCCAAAGAAAGATGAAGAAATCGGGGAGTGGAGGAAACTGCACAATGACGAGCTACACAATTTATACTCGTCACCGAATATAAACAGAATAATTAAATTGCGTAGACTAAGATGGGCAGGGCACATGGCAAGAATGGGAGACGATCGCACGGCAGCGCGTATAATGAAAGGAAAGCCAAGCACACCGCGGCCTCTAGGTAGACCTAGGCGCAGGTGGGGGGACAACGTAAAAACGGACTTAGCTGAAATCGGGAGGGAGGGTGCGCAATGGGTGGGGTTGGCACAAAATAGAGATACGTGGAAGGCTTGAGTAGATGAGGCGATGAACTTTCGAGTTCGAAATGCCACTTAAAAAAAAAAAAGGACTTATCTGCCCGTAAACAGATCCCTGGCTATACCTTCTTCCGGCCTTCTTCCTACACAACTTCCTACACAAAATTGAATGGTAAGTCTTAATCACGATTTTTGCAATAAAACTCGATAAAATTAGATTGGGTCAATGGGAATCGATTAAAATCTATAGAGAAATCAATGGATTTTAATTGCTGTTTTCCATCTATTTATTTCAATTATTGTTTTTCATATAAAATTGAATCGACTTCTATTGACCCTATCGAATTTAATCTAGTTTTAATGTGAAAATGGCGATTAAGACTTACCATGCAATTCAATAAGATGTCTTATCGATTTCAATGTACTTCTATAGACTATTTTTAGTAGGAAACCTTAGGGAAACGAACTAGGAAGAAGCCATGTGCTAAATACCACTTGAAATTTGGGATGGCGCATCCCTGGAAGAAGCAGCTGACAGATTCGCTGGGGGCATCGCCCGAGCCTATGAGGCAAACTCAAACAGGTGAAGTCCAAAGGTTAAGTCAAATGGTGGAATCGATGGCCGGAACAACTAAAGGTGGAAACACAAAGGGCCCTCGAAAGAATTAGAAAACACGGTACACGCTCCCTCTGGATCCAATCAAGTGACGCAGTAGCGCCACGAAGGCGAGTTTGAGAAGCAGACGAAGCCGCGGCGCCCGTGACAATATTTACTTCTATATTGGTGTTCGGATTTTTCATTATACAAAAAAAATACTTATCATTACTGTCAGTAAATTATTTGGCTTATTTACATGTTTTCTGAGCTAAACTATGATTTCCAACAAAAATATTAGTTAAAAAGCTGCTTATTTTTATAATATGTGAGTGTATAATCCACAAATGCTAAAATCACGTTTTTTTTTCTCCAGCCCGAAATGTGTTAAGACAGTTAAGTAAGCCGCAAGAAGTGCCAGGACCGTGAAGTTGGCCCCACAGCTATATATAGATAGGAATTGCTTTCTCAAGATAATATAATAATATATTACGATATTTAGAATTAAGAGGTTGCTGGTGCATACTCTGCATTCCGAAGCAGTTACTAGGAAGCCAGGGTAGCCGATTACAAGGTTCAGGTATTTTTCGATGTCTTGGTATAACAATCATTCAAGTACGGTGTATAGGTATACAGGGTGGTCGATGACGACGTCCAGGTAGTTCGCACCGTGGTTTTTGGTGTCTAGGTGTACAAATCATTCAAGTACGGTGTCTAGGTGTACAGGGTGGCCAATGACGACGTCTAGGTGGTGCGCTCCATGGTCTTTTGTGTCTAGGTGTGTTTGAGCCGTCTATAATTCATATCTCGCGCCTGATTAGCTTCGTCGAGATAACCCGTTCGTAGAAGCGCTGTACTCTAGCCTGATCACGTGATCGATTGGTGCTTCGAAGGAAACTACGCGTGCACTGCTCCCGGCAATATAATTCACGGACCGTCGACGCGGCATCATCCTTCGGCTTTTCTCTGCCACCGCAAGCTTTCCGACGATACCGATCTCGAGGCAAGTTAAATGGTTGTTAAGTTAGCATCAGTCTAGTGAATAAACAGTGTTCGTTTATTGAAATTAAAAGATGTTTTGCCTAGCTGCCCGCCATTTCCTTCGCTTCTCTCCTCGTCCAGCCTTTTGAACATAATCCTGCTGAGCCTTTCCTGGTCTTGCTGAACCCAGGCAAGAGCAACTTCAAGGTGTAAAAATCATTCGAGGAAGGTGTCTAGTAGGGGTGTGCGGGTACCCGAAAAACTTCAAGTCGTCAAGTCGGGTAAAGTCGAGTTTTTTTTTCGAGTTCGAGTCGAGTACTCGAAAAAATTGAGTACCCGAACTTATCGAGCTACTCGAATTTTTCGATCTACTCGAGTTTTCCGAGTTACTCGAGTTTTCCGAGTTACTCGAGTTTTCCGAGTTACTTGAAAAACTCGAGTAGATGGAAATTTTCGAGTTACTCGACATTATCCGGCCTTGAATAATTGAATATTTGGATGTTATATTATTAAATATAGTAAAATTATAACTTTTTAATGTATTATGATCCTATGATTCAATAAATGTGAATTTTGAGTACTTACAAAAATGTTCTATCACTCGGCAATTTGGTCAAAATTTGAACTTTGCTGTTAAAAGACATAAGTGAATAAAAAAAAATACTGGCTGATTCTGCATGTGAAAAGGATAAAAAAAGGTATCCATATTTTGTTTGTAAACATAATAGTTTTTGAATTAGAAGAATAAATAAACTTGATTTTTTCAATATTAAGTTATTTTTAATTTAAAAACTATTAGGTTTACAAAAAAATTATAGATACCTTTTTTTATCCTTTTCACATGTATTCAAATATATTAAAATTACATAAGGTTCTAACCCCACGTATAGCAATTTTACTACTCTCAGCTACGTAAAATTACAAAAATCTAGCAATTTCTTGTAGTAAAATTGCACCACCCAGCGTAGGTCGGATTAGTTTACTACTCTTAGCGTAGTAATTTTACAGAGGTCAGATTCTCGCGTTCTGTGTGAAAATACTACCGCCGTTGTAAAATTACAGCGCGCAAAATAGTAAAATTACTATATACTGTTGTAAATTTACTGTGCTGGACGTAGGACGGATTGGTTTACTACTGGGTTAGTAATATTCCGACAAAATTTTTTACAGTGTAACCCTGAAAATAGGCCATCCCGCGGACGAGCATAAATGTAGCGCACTTTTCAAACTGGGATTCACAACTGCAATTACGAGAACAGTAAGAGCAGTGCGTTTTTTGCGACTTCTGTAGGGCTTGACCACGACCAACTTAACCTATAAGCTTATTTCTTAGTTTATATACGAACGAAAAGCAATTCGCTTGTATAAGCTTTATGAGCTCTCACTTTCATTGCTTCCTGCTTTAGTGAGGCTGTCTTAAAGCCATGCGTAAATACAATTATAAAATTTCGAGTGGTTTGATAAATATATGGTTAAAAAATAATCTCGAGTAGTGCGAGAAACTCGAGTAACTCAAAAGATTCCAGTAACCCGAAAAATTCGAGTAGTTCGAAATATTCGAGTAACTTGATTCGACCCGGTACTCGACTCGAGCTCGTCGAGTCGAGTTTTTCGATCGAGTAACCCGACTTTTTGAGTACTCGCACACCCCTAGTGTCTAGAGGTACAGGGTTGCCAATGACGACGTCTAGGTAGTTCGCCCCGTATTTTTTGGTGTCTAGGTGTAAAAATCATTTGAGGGCGGTATCTAGGTGTACAAGGTGGCCAGCGACAAGGTCTAGGCGCGCTCCTTAGGTTTTTGTGTCCAGCTGGAAAGGTGCTAAAGATGCTTATATTTTATTTTTACGACGTCAAATATGAAATACTCAAAAAAATTCACTAAAAAGGATAAAAATCCTTGAAAAAAAAAAATTAACTTTCGAAAAAGTAAAAAGTAAGGCGAGTTTGATATATTCCGCAACAAAATAACAGATAGAAAATTGCGCGCATTAAGACCCCACCGTACCTTTAAGTGTTGTGCTGCTCTTGCTGGCTTCTAATTTGCAATTCCTCAACATGTGGTCAATCCATTCCGCTATTGTAAAGGGGATCACGAGCCTGTTAATGGCCCTTTTAACCACCTCTCGCGATGTGTAGTTGAATGCCCCTTCGATATCCAGTAGTGCGCCTATGGCATATCCTTTGGCCTCCAGCTGTTTTTTGATCGTACTACCCTAAAGGGTGCTGTCTCCGTGGATCTCCCTGCTCTGTAGGCGTGTTGCTTTTTGTGTAGCCCCTTGTCACTCAGAACCTTCTCTCCAATGTATCTGTCGACCATTTGTTTAACGGTCTTAAGTACAAAAGAAGTCAGGCTAATTGGAAAAAAATCTTTCGGGGATGTGTATCCATTTCTCCCTAGTTTCGGGATAAATACTACCTTAGTTCCCTGCCACCCCGAGGGGACCAAGCTGAGCGTGATGCTTGTTCTCGCCATTTGTGTCAGTGGGCCAATGATAACGTCCTCCGGTTTTTGAAGCAAGGCCGGAAAGATACCATCGGATCCCGGTGATTTAAATGGCTCAAGAGATCTTATAGCCCACATAACCCTCTCAGGCGTGATGATCCGTCTGACCAGCAGTCGATTTTCGCTCGGTTCGGCGTACGTCAGTCTGCGGCCCTGACCAGATCCTCCGCCTGACAGGTCGTCCGTCCCCGCCCCCACGAAGCTGGGGAAATGCGTTTGTGCAAGGAGATTTAGCGTCTACTTTTCTGTAGTGGCGTAATGTCCATTCGGGAGTTTAAGCGTGCCTAGGACAGCCTCGGGATTCCTCGCCAGGATCCACGGAGACAGCACCCTTTAGGCAATCGCAAATTAGAAGCCAGCAAGAGCAGCACAATACTTAAAGGTACGGTGGGGTCTGAATGCCCGCAAGGCGGCGTCCTTTCACCACTAATATAATGCCTAGTGGTGGATAAGCTGTTGACCGAATTGAACAACAGGCTGCACGGCAATAGGATACGTAGATGACATCCTAATCATTGCACGCAGCCCTTCCCTTGACCCCTTGATAGGAGTCATGCAATAACGTGCCATAACGTTAGTAAACAATTGGTGCAATAAGGCTGTGTTATCTGTCAATGCGGCTAAGACAGAGATCCTGGTCTACACTAGAAGATACAAACGGAAAAGGAAATGCAACTTGACCCTTGGGCTGCAGAAACTGCCTCTTAAGAGTCAAGTTAAATATCTAGAGGTTATCCTAGACAATAAGCTGTCCTGATAGGGAAGGTCACGGCTAACCTGTGGCAAATTAGAAGAGTCATAGGAAGAAACTGGAGCCTGTCACCAGAAGCCTTGAAATTGATGTATGAGGCCGTACTCAAATCCAGACTGACGTATGGTTTGGCAATGTGGTGGACGAGAGCGGCCCTCTCCACCTCAAACATCCTCCTTGAACGGCTGAGGAGTCAAATTGTGAGGAGCATCTCAAGTGCTATGAGATCAACACCAACACCGGCACTGGGAATGCTGCTTGATATAGAACTACTTAAATTGACACTGGCTGCAGCAGCTGCATTTCATCTAGAGTAGAATGGGATGACAAAAGAATAAACATCCTGAATAATAGAGACCTGTGGTATACAGATGAATCCAAAAGGAAGGATGCTGCAGGAGCGGGGGTGTATTAACGACAGAGCGGCAAAGGAACAATCTTGCCGCTAGGTCGATATGCCACCATACTACAAGCGGAGCTGACAGCGATCATGTCGGCGGCGCAAGCAGCATAAGCTGAGAGCACGCGCCCGCGAATTTATATCTGCTCCGTCAGCAAAAGTGCTCTTTAAGCACTAAAAAACTTTACTACCAAATCTAGACTGATATGAGATTGTTTTTAGACCCTAAAAAGACTAGCACTTAAGGCCAGGGTCATTCTACTATGGGTTCCGGGGCACTGCGGTGTCAAGGAAAACATGGTAGCAGTTGACCTGGCAAAGTTAGGCGCGAAGAGTAGCCTAATAGGACCAGAGGCGGCTGTCGGACTCTGCCAAAGTCGAATTAAGAAGGAGATCAGGCAATGGGCGGAAAATGAGACAAACCAAATCTAGAGTCAAATTGCCACGTGTGGCAAAACCAAAGCCTTCATGACGACTAACAATGCGAAAAACTGGTCAAGAGTAATCCTTGGACTTAAAAGGGCAAAAACCAAGCTGCTTGTGGAGATCCTTACAGGGCACGACAGTCTGAATGCTCATAAACATGCAATGGGACTAAGTAGGGCCCCATTCTGCAGATTCTGCTGCACGGAGGAGGAGACCCCTGAGTACCTCCTGTGTAACTACCCCGCCATAGCGGAAAAGAGGTGGCAACACCTAGGTGCCCCTCTCCTAGAAACTGAAGAAGTTCAGGCCAAGCACGCCCCTGAAATTTTCTCATTCTGGGAGGCGATTGGCACTTGAAATAGCGACTGAACTAATCTTGAGGGACGCCAAGGGATTACCTATGCATCCAGTGGTATGAATAAGCTCGACTCCTATACAATAATAATATATATATATATATATATATATATATATATATATATATATTTTTTTTTTTTTTTTTTTTTGAGGGGGGGAAGCGCTTGATCGCCGACCTGGTTTTACCCAGAGTGTGGGACTCCCGCTTACCTTCCGACTACCCACTAAACCCACCTCCTCAGTGCAGACCCGCCAGCTGCGCTCCACAGCAACCGCTGCAGACCGGAACCGACGGGAGTCCACCGAGGAGACCCCTCATTCCCTGACCTTGAAACCACCCCGGCACTGACCTTGAGGAATACTTCGGGGTGGGGTCAACCGTTTACCTTTACGGCATACTTCTGTTTCGGCTACTTTTTATTGGAGGTCAGCCCACTTGTGCCGAAGTATTTTTTCGACAACGGGCCACCTTTTCCCAAGTTTCTCTGCGAGCCAGCATATGGGGGATGATGTCGTCCTCTTGATTGTGGCTTCTTTCACCAGCACCGTTTTAACCGCATCTTGAAGTTCCTGCGTTTTCACTTCTTTGGTGCGTCGTAGCTCTAAAAGAAGATCTCCTGCCACCGTTTTGCGTATCTTATTTACGTTGTTACCAAGCACCATCAGATTAGGGTCCGCTTTTATTTTTCTCAACATATGAGCGTACGAGTTTCCTTCAGCAGCTTTTATAACAAGTGCATCAGGCCTGGTGAGTTTCTCTCCTGGTTTTCTAGAGCCATTTTTGTTCTTGGTACCAGTGTTTTCGCGTATCTCCTCTTTCCTTTTCTTTTCTTTCTTGTTCTCCTTTCTGGAAATAACCTCCTGCCAGGATGTGTCTGCCTTTCCTTCCGGAGACACCTGTGATTGGATTTTTGATGCGACTTCCACAGAGGCTACTTTCTTATTTTTCCTTGTTCTTTCAGCGTAGTTTTTTCTGTCGCTATTCTACCTGGCTTGATGACATTGCCTTAAGCTTATTTAGCGTTCTTGACGTCACCGCGTTTGATGCTTCTATCGTCTATGATACCTTGTCCTCTCTCTGAATATGCTGCTGGTTCGGTGACATTTCCGCTTTCTTAGCATCAATCCAAGGCTCTCCTTAGTCTTTTCCAGCGCCACTTGTCCTCTTTCAAGCCGCTTAACTTGGATCAAAATCGTCGATAGATCGCTTCTAATAGACTTATGGATGCGTTGACACAACATTATCCATAGAGTCCAGCCTGTCTCGGATCTTCTCCCATATGCTTTCTCGTTCTCGCTCAGCATCCCGGATTGTATTCTAACTTTTCATACCATTTTTTGCATTAGAACTTGATAAAATGCGATAACATCGATATAAGTTGATAAAATTCTGTATGAAAAAATTCAATAGAAATAGATGGCAGTTCAAAAAGATTGAGTCTATAGCTTTTAATTGTGATTTTTCATATAGTATTTTATCGACTTATATCGATGTGATCGCGTTTTATCAAGTTCTAATGCAAAAAATGGTATTAAAAGTTAGACTCAAAGTCGATAAAAAAATCCTATTGATTTCTATCAACTTCTATTAACTTTTTTTTAGCAGGGTTATGTATTAAAAACTGTCTCATACATTAGCAGGCAGATTATACTGTATATTGAAACAATATTTTATTTATAAGACCTATAAATTTAGTTGGAGGAAGCTACGTGCTAATGAATTGGCAGCCAATTTTTTTTATTCGTATGAACTAGTTCATTCAGAAAACTAAATAGCTTTACAGTATTTATTATTATCGTGTTACTTGTAAGAATGAATTGTCATTTGTTGTAAAAATAAGTTGTGTTCAATAAAAAAGTAAATCAATAGTGAGTTCATTTATTTACCTTCCTCACATATAAAAATCACAAACCTCAAATCATGCTCTTGATTACAGTATAACTTAAAAATATGAAGTTTATATTTAGATTAGATTGAAAAAATAATTACAAAATTTTGCCTTAGTTTATAGTTTTTCTTAACTTTTTATTATGCTTTACGTACAAATTCAAGTAGATGCACTCATTGATTACAATTTGAGAGTCGATGATTCATTATTATGTACAATCAACTTACAAGGCTCTCAAAGCATCGAATTTTTTAATAACAAAAAAAAAGAAAATGAATGTCAGCTGTTCATTAATATTGACCTTATTTTTGCATGTAGTTTAATTACGACTGTCTTTGCTGGTGAAGTTGCCACATTTTTTAAAAGGGAATAACATCATTTCTCTAAAAGCATATTTAGCTTTCTAAGTTATCCAGTTCAGTTTTACTGCTTTTTAAATAACACATTTTCTATTTTTATGTGTATTTTTTGAATTTGCGCTTAAATATACACATAGTTTTGATTGATTGTTCTAACATAATTTTACAGATGTATATGCAAAAAATTAGTCGTCTAGGTATAATAGTTTTTAAATGAGAGCAAAAACTGTTTTATAACAGTCATCACACGTATTGTCAGCAGTTTCTTAAATTATTGTTTTGGTATATAATATGAAAACTATTATACTTATAGGACTAATGTTCAAAACGTATAACTGTCTTAAGAAGTTATAACAGTATGCACATGCACGACGTTTTGCAAACATAATCCGATGTCTTTGAGCCATTTTATTTTAATCTATACATTGGCATCTGGCTTTTCATATGCTATATATATAGGAGTGTGGGTACAAGTAGGAGTAGCATTATGGGCCTAGTCGTGCAAAACTATTGATAACCATTTTTCCAATCCATTGTCGTTCGCTAAGCTTTTACAACTAATCAGCTAGGTAAAATTTTTATTATTACTGTTACTTAAACGATCTGTGCACTATGTCCTCCACAGGAATTGTTTCACTAACAATAAGACAATCTCTCATCTTCAAAAATTTATTTTATTCACGACTGAACTATAATAACCACTTTATTCCCCGAAAAGCGGGGCTAAAGTAGCATTTTATTCCCTTATATTTTTTCTCCCGCAAATTTACTTTATTCCCGCATTTTGCGCATCAAAAACTTACTCAAGACTATTCACACTTTTGATTTTCTTTTACTCAATGTTGGAATTAGCCAATAATATGTACGCACAAATACACACAGATATACACAAGTACACACAGGTTCACTTTAAATGATTGTTAACCAATAAAGTATTTTATATTATCATACACTCAACGCATATTCCTGATATTTCTAACACTAAATAAGTAAGTAGTTTGTGAATTTTCTTATTCAAATTTGTTCCATACAAAACTATTTTTTTTTGTACTTATTTTTTACTACATTTTGCAAGGTTCTAAACAAGTTTACCATCTTTTGTGATTTTCAATAATCTCTTTAAAGATATGAAATACTTTTCTCATTCAGTATTTACAAAGTATGTGCAAAAAAAAATTGGTAGTTTATAAACTTACATGAGTTTTTTCCTACGAAATTATCCATCATCTCAGCTTTATGTAACGCTGTTCTATTATCATATTCATGTTTTGGTGATGCCCCTGTATTTAGAAGAAGCTTACAAGCTTCATAAAAACCATAGTTAACGGACTCTTGCTAAAAAAATCATTAGTGACTTATTATTCATGATGAAGAATATAAGTAAAACAAAAGTATTACAAAAATACTGACCAGTGATGTCCATCCAGCATTATCTTTGGCATTTGTGTTTGCCACAGCTTTTAAAAGTATTTTGACACGTTAAATATAATTCAGTTTTTTCTTTTTTATTCTTTTTATTAACATTTTTTAGTAGACTTTGAGTATACTATCAGTTATTTTTCTTTTATTCGAGCTTTTTCTAAAGGTAGACTCACATATCCAGAGATGCTCCTTTATTGATTTTCAAGCTTTTATATTTCTTGGCCTCTTATTTAAAATATTTTTGCTGTTTGTTATTTCTAATTGTTTGTCAGTATCAGGAATTTTACTGTCGGAAGACAATGATCATTTTCTATAAATGATAATTTGTTTTTATATATTGAATTCATTATTTAGATAATACAGTCATATTTAATAAAGCTAAGACTCACATAAATCCTACTGATTCAGAAATAACGTTTAAATTTATTAGCAAATTGTTAAGTTCAGAATCAGAATAAATGTCAGATACATCTCCTGGTATGTTGCATTCCATACAATTAGTATTACTACCGATAAATCTACCACAAGCAAAATGTCCACCATTCAAAAATTGTTTAGGATTACAGAGTTCTTCATTGCTATAACGATAATACTGATAATCATGGATTCGTTCTCTGGTGCAGAATATGCGTTTAATAAAAATAATAAATAACTAGCGCGATTCACCTCGCTCCTAACGTCGCTCGGTTAAAATATATATAGTATATAATAGTGATAAAATTTAAGTCTTGTTAAGGTCTTTCTTCCTGGTGTCGTTTCCTAATAGGGGTAAAAGTAAAAATTTTAAATAATAAATATTTAAAACACAAAAAGTACGCATTGATTTATAATGGAAGGTAAAATTTTGAAACCTAAAATATAAAACATCGCTAAAAGCGAAACGCTTTGCTTTTCACATAAGGCACTCGCTGATATTTAAAAGTTTGCTGATGAGCACACATACATGCACACACATAGACACACGTACACACACACAAGGTATGCAGATATTAAAATATTATTGATAAATTCATTAAACTGTAATGGGGTAAGACTTGACGATGATAGGAGACATCGTCTTTTTTTCTTGTTTTGATTACCGTTTGTGTTACCGGATAGTATTTTCAATATACTGACCATGTTTTATAAAAGAATTTCGTATTCTTATGTAACAGATCAATTTTTCAGATTCATCAATGGCACAATCTAAATAAAACTACTCAGGTTGATTTGAATACCTATATTGATCAGCTGCAGCAAAAAATAATGTTAAATTTTAATGACAATTGATTTGTGTATAAAAGATTTTAAGTATTGTAATGATAATAACATATAAAATTTATAAGTTAATGATACGATTAGATTAATCAACGAGACATTTTTTGTAATAACATTATTCCAGCTAAAAAACAGACTAAACTATTCCTGATAAATGGTGCAATACAGGATAATACATAGTAGTTCCGTATTTATCGTTTCTGTTCCTTTTTGCGTGTAATGAGCCTAATCTTCCGTCACGACAGTGGCGACACTTCCATCTGTCTAGCAGCCACGGTTATGCCGAAGCCGAAATAGCAGAACAACATTGCAGGAACCATATGACACTCCTGCCATCTACAACATGTCGTATAACTTATGACGGTTTAAGTCGCGTTGTTGCGCCCTATAGTTTTTGACTTGTTGAACGATGACAGCGTCACTGTGTGCTCTCTCTTAAATAGATGTGTTCTTATCTGAATAGTTCTTATTTCTGTTAATAAGGTTAAATAAGATATATATTTATGGAGCAAATATAATTATGTGGGTTAAAAGTGTAAGCTAATGTATTTTAGCAAATTAATAATTTTTAGATTTTCCGTAAAAGCCATGGAGTCATGCTAGCAAATTGTATAAGGAGTGAAGTTGCCTTTGATTACTAATAGTGTTATTCTAGTTATATTTATGTAGTTTATGTGCCGAATTGTTTGTCCAATTTTAATATTGAAGTTTACATTCCATATTTAGTTAGTCTTTTCGATTTTAGTTTATTTTGGCTTTTCAGTTTTAAATTGTTGTATTGCAGAGATTGTTTAATCTTTTTCGAATTTTAATTTTTCAAAATTTTTGCCGCCAAGTTAAATTGATTATTCAATCACTGATTATCATGAAAATAAAGACGATAAAATTTTAGTGAACCAATCGAAAAATATGATGTCTCATTTTTATCTAGTGAGCAACGTGAAATTTTTATATTATCAAAAAAGTTATCTATGCATATAGATATTTATTACTAGCGAGAACATTGACGTGATTTTGATAGGTATTAAAATTTTATAGTTTTCTACATCAATTCGTCACTGTCAATGTGACATTTGTTTGAAACAGAAGTTAAAAAAATTTATGCTGCAATTTATTTAAACCAATTAACCAGTGCAGAGACACCTGGTGAAAATGAAAATAAAAAGAAGACTAGAAAAATTGACTTTCACAAAAGTAAAAAGTTAAGCGAGTTTAATATATTCCGCAACAAAATTACAGATAAAAATGAACTGAGATGAATCAAACAAAGTCAAGATTATTATATTTAATCACGATAAAGCAAACAAATTGTTTTGTTTAATCAAGGGCTTCGTAACTAAGCCCTTGATAATAGCAAGATACTTACTACGTAACTTGCTATGACCGTTTCATTTTGTTTTCTGGTGAACTAACATTTTCTTTTTATTTATTAGAACGTGATACACACACCATAAGTACAATAAAAAGGACTAGCAAGTTACGTAGTAAGTATCTTGACAGTTGTTCCTAATGGATCATCATATAAATTAACTTTAAGTTAAGTAAGCCCGTGACTGAAAAAAATAATTTTTTTGCTTTATGTCTGCTAAAAAAAGTTAATAATAATAATCTTTATTTCGGCCTCTTGGCACAGAAATGGACTTGGCTAGTTACATGAGAAAAAAATATAATTTTCATTCATACCTCGTAATCATACACATACCTCTTACATATTATCTTTTTCTATTTATCTATTTTACTACTGGTATTTCACTTAACAGGTGTGTGTCTGAACTTTGTCTTTGCTCGCTTTTTTTTTACATTTTTACATTTTTACATTTTTTACGTTTTTACATTTTTTACGTTTTTACATTTTTTACGTTTTTACAATTTTTACATTTTCCTTTTTTGATTTATTTACATATTTACACTATATAATCTACATTTTTACATTTGTACATATGCGCATAGTTAAAGTCTTAAATATCTTTATACAATCTAGTTGACGCATTCTACAGTACCTGCAATTTATACTTAATGAATGTTATTTATCCTATATGCATATAAATTTTTTTCTAAACCTTGATATACTACACACTCATACAGAACATACCGCCACACCGAAGCGTCTCCGTGAATTTTAGACCGTAATACAATTTAAATTTTTTATTTTTTTTTTTATAATTTGAAGAAACTCGCTTTACTATACCTAATCTTTTTCCGTTTTTTCTTTTATCGCCTTTACAATATTTTCAATCGCATTTACAATTTTTATATTACCTTCTCCCTGAAATAATAAATTTAATCTTTCGTATTTTTCCCCCGGTAAGTTTTCCGTCCATTCAATAGTTTTTAATAAAAAATTGATAGAAATCAATAAGATTTTTTTTCGACTTTGAGTCTAACTTTTAATACCATTTTTTGCATTAGAACTTG
>JAZHPH010000422.1:44168-76832 GCA_037356405.1 Nasonia oneida | reverse complement strand
CCTTTTATCCTGATCTTCCCTCCTATAAATTCTCCTGATCTCCCTTCCATCCACTCTACTTTATCCTCTTTGGTTCTTTTCTTGACTGCCATTATCATTCCTCCCTTTAGCCTACCTCTGCTTCCCCCCTTCTTTGCCTCTCTTACCTCAACCTCGTATCCCTGAAGTCTTTTCCTTATGTTTTCCTCTTCACCGCCTCCTGTCCACGTCTTCTGCAGGCAGATGACGTCGAATTCCAATAGAAATCTCCATCCTTCCTCTTCCACTCCTTTAATTCCCGCCACGTTCTAGCTCAATACCTTTAGGTTTTCTTTTTTCTCTCTTTTTCTCGGTCTTTCTTCTTTCCCTTATTCTTGCCTCCTCCCTCTTTTCCGAAAAAGTCTGTCCTTTCTCTCGTCCCATATAAACTCATCATCTCCCACCGTGAGTTTGTTTTTTCCTACTTTCACTTGTTTTTCTTGGTTACTCCACTCTTTAGCCAATCCGTTCAGTCTCTTTAGCCTATCCATCTGTTCCTCTCCCTTCTCACCTTCTATCTTCTCTGCCTTTGTTGGAGTCCTCGCTGTTTTATTGCTCTTCTCAAACGGGCTTTTCTCCCTTATCTCTTCTGTCTTCTCTCTTTTCTCATTTTTCTCTTCCTCCGGTGTGCTTCCCTTTCTCTTCTTCCTTTTCTCTGTGAGGGTTAGCTGTCTTAATGCAGCCCCCTTTCATCTTACTGCCCTTTTTCCTTTTTCCTCCTTGGGAGTACTTTCCCAGTAGCTTCCCCGTCTCTCTTCCCCTCGCGGCAATTCAAATCCTCGCGGGGTTTTAAATTCCTGTTCCCGTTCCTCTTCGTTCCACTTTGTTCCTATAATCTCTTCTATCTAATATGTAATAATTTATCATTTCCAAGTATTTATATTTTAATAAATAATTTTTAAAATGATTCACATACGTTTTGAATCGCATTAATCAATAAATATACTTACCTTAGTGCGTATTTTTAGAGATTATTTCATTACGTTTCAATAGAGTTTGAAAAACGTTCTCGAAATATTTCTAAAACGTAGATAAATCTATCTTTTAAGATTAAAGCACATAATTCGCGACATTTACATAACAGAAACAGTAAAATGCTTTCCATCAATGACGATTCCAGTATTTAAAAGTTTATTAAGTTCTTCAATAAATTCCTTCAAATATAGTTTAACACATTTTGGCTTACCCTTACCACAATGAACAGCTATTGCAAAAGGTTGATATAAATTATTGTTTGTGTTTACTTTTCCTAACACTGGCCAGAATTCCTTTGAACTTGAACTATAAAGAGGCAAACCATCAAAATGAAATTGAAGTTTCAAAGCTTTATCCTGGTGTAAATCAGGGTTGACGATGCGCTTTAACTGTTTTTCAATTCCAAAATAAACATATTCTGAATCATCACCAATAGCATTTAGATTAAATTTTCTAATTCCGTACTTTGATTGGTCTTTTCTTTTCATGAGTGTTTTAGATGAAAGTGGAAAATTTAAGTGATAAGGTCTTAACACTGATAGAAGACCATCAACATGTGAATACGGAACAATAAACTTTTTACTCCATGCTCTCAAATCTTCAGCAATATCTAATTTATCAGAACCAGAAGCTTCGCAATCTATAGCTACATCATCAGCTCCATTTGAACATTCACTTTCATCACTATCATCAAAATGATCACTATCCGTATCACTGTCAGAAGAAAATCTATCAAAATTTATCTTCAGATCGTCTGTGTCGCATGCACTTTTGTCAACTACAGTTTCAAAAACACTTTCTTTTTGACATTTTTCAGTTAAAACCATGTTAGATTCAACAATTGATTGATCAGTTGTGAGTTGATCAGATTGCAAAATAACTGGTTGAACTACTGCTATAATTTCTTTTGGCTGAGTAGATTCCTCTTCATGTGTGTCTTGCATGTACGGTTTTTTACTGGAGCATGCACCATTCTCTTCAGATTGTATTATTTTTCGTTTTAGACGAAAATTTTGAATTCTCAGGCGACTACTCTGAGATAACCTTTTTAAATTGTTATACATTTTCTAATGTATATTTCTGCAAAATACCCAAGAGATCTAACCTCAAACCAATATAAGAACTTCAGGATTCCTACTGCTCTAACGTATTTCCCGAATTCTATTTTATTCTCCGGCTACATTCAGGCGATTTTACGCAACATTTGAAGCTGTGGAAGCCAAATCCGGGCCACACCTGCCCCCCGTTACATGCATGAAAATTAACCTTAAGGTAACTTCAGGCATGCCAACTCAGGGCCTAATTTTACCTCCGGCACGCCATACTCAATTTCTAATCGGGAATGAGTAAAACTCGTGCTGCCGTCACCCGGTGTTTGCTTTGAGTTACGTGTGATTTTTGGCGATATTTTTTAAAATGATAATTTGGATTTAGTTTTTTGTATTTGTGTAGTTCTCTAGGCTGACGGTTTAGCACCGTATAGCTCGCGTCAAGTTTAGTAAAAACAGGTCCAGGAAGTTCTCTAGTGGAAAAAAATGTAATAAATTGTAATAAAACGTAAAAAAAATGTAAGAAAATGCAAGAATCTACCTTTTTGTTGGATTTCGGACCTTTTTTCTCATACGTTTTTTTACACTTTCTTACATTTTCAGACTTGTTTTTTTTACATTTTATTACATATGTTATTTTACGGCCTAATACAGTCAATATATTTTTTTAATTATTAATTTTGTAATAAAATGTAACAATGCATAAGAAATTGTAAGAAAAAGTAAAAGGATGTAAGCAGAAGTAAGAAAATAAAAAAGTCGCCATTTTCTTATATAATATTACGCTTACAGACAATTTTTTACATTTTTTTATACTTTTTTACGTATCGATACATTTGTCGTTTAAAAGAAGAGACCCCCATGATATCCTGGATCAATGGATTTGTAATAAATTGTAATAAAACGTAACAAAATGTAATAAAATGTAGCAAACTGTAATAAATCGTAAAAAAGGTCCGAAATTTAACAAAAACTTACAAAATGGTACGATTTGTTACATTATCTTATATGTTATTACACTTCATTACATTTCTTATTTCCACTAGGGTTGGCACCCAGAATTATAAATTTTAACTTTATAATAATTCAGTTTTTCTCCGCACCTGCACCGAAAGTATCACATTTCTTCCCGGGTGCCTGCAGAGTAATGTGCATTTTCGGTACTGGTGTAAAGAAAAATAGTATACGCACCACGGGAGGAAAATTGAACAGCCCATATCTCGTGTACACGAGATATGGACTGTTCAAGTTTTTTCCTCCCTAGGCACGTAATATACTATTGATACTTCCTAGACCTCGTAAAAACTTATTTTATTTCATTCGCCTCATTCGCCTCGTTCTCGAGATTATGTGTAGTCATCATTTCATCCGCTAGATGTCACAACGTTTAGAGACTAAAAGGAGAAAAAGGTGGGGAGAGCGCGGCGCGACTCGCGCTGACTCCTCGACTCACCCCTCATATTCTTTCGTTGTGCCCTAGAGTCAGGACGTGTTTTTTTCGTTTGGGCTTTTGCGTTTTGTTTTTTCTTGTGCTTTTTCCTTGAGAGTGATCGGCTATAGGTAAGAGGAAGGTTGATGAGTTACCGTTCGGTAGGACCAAGAAGTTGAAGAATAATCCTGGACGAAGAGACGAATTCTCTTCCGGCGAGGAATCCGACTCAGGAAGCTCAAACCCTGGTAGCTTCTACGACAAGGACTGGATGAAGTCAAGTCAGAGGGCAGATAAAAAGGTATATTTGTAATGTGGAGAGTTTTTGAGTGAAACCACATTGGTTTTTTTTTTGTCTAAACGCGCTCGCAAGACGCGGTTTGTAATTCTTTGTCTTTGGCTTTTGGCCTGTTCGCAAGGTGAGTCACGGGAAATTTGTTTTTTCTTTTTTCTCTCTTCTAAATATGTACACTCGCAGGATGTGCATAGTATCTTATAGAAGCGTATTTAGAGTTGCTCGCAGGACAACGCAGTCGAAGCTTTGCATTGTTCGGTCGACAGGTCTGTGCTTGCTATTCACGGTATTACCCGCTCGTGTTTTATCTGCCGCGCGCGAGCCAGCACAGATTCGTGGAAGGCGGCGCGCTTATCGAACCCTCGCATGAGATTTGTGTGTAAGTTTGGCCTGTTTTTTCATACAAGTAACACCCGATAATTCTTTTCAGAGAATCAAGACGGTCAAAGTGAGGGAAGAGAACCTGGACGACGAGGCCAGAGAGATATTACGTGTCGATCCGTTGGCACCCAAGGCCTTGGACATCAAGTTTCACCCGTTAGTTTTGAGAGTGAGCCTTTTATCTTTGTTTTGAAAAAAGAAGTTTTTTGATATTAGACCTAATGTGTTTTTTCTTTGATATCTAGAGGGGGAAGTTTTGGTATGAGAATGGCTTGCCAAAAGAAGATAGAGAGAATATTCTAGAGAAATATGGCATCCCAGTTGGAGTTGTAGTACCCGAATTGAATCGCGAGGTAGAGAAGAAGTTACCGAGTCATGCCAAGACAAGGGATTCTCTGATGCTCAAGAGACAGCGACTTGCTGCTGCGTCTTTTAAACCTAACAGATGGCTACTATCTACATTTATTGAGAATAAAGAAGGTGTTGATAGATTGGAGTGTTTGAAAAGATTGACTGATGTTATGAAATTGACAGCAGAAATTATGAACAGTCAGACAAAATCGAGAAGAGTCCTTATCTTAGGAGGCCTAGACAAACAGTCAAAGAGTATTTTGGAAGATACGAAGGCCGATAATTAACTTTTCGGCGAAAAGCTGAGTGAGAAGGTGAAGGAGACGAAAAACATGGATTCTTGTCCCATTGGCCCAAGGAAATCGCCTAGTCAAACTTCCCGGATACCTTTCACGCATCGCCAGCCTTTAAACTCGTACGGCCAGCAGGGAAAGAGACCGACCCAAAGCGACGTAGGCCGCCAGCAAGGTCAGTTCAATTCATTCAGAGGCAGAGGGCGCGTGAACTTCAGGAGCAACTACCGCAATCAACCGTTCAACCAGAGGGCGCCGAACCAAGGACAGAACTGATTCAGGAATCAGGACCAAGGAAGATAAACGATGTATGTAAAGTTGTTGGTCGTCTGCAAAAATTTGTTAATGCTTGGGAGGAGGTTACCTTTGATAGTTTTATTTTAGGATGCGTGTCGGGATATAAGATCGATTTTAGTTTGGAAGTTTCTCAGGCTAAGTTACCGAGAGAGAAAAGTTTTTCGCGAGAGGAGGTTAGACAATTAGAAATTTCTATAAAAGTCCTTCGTCAGAAAGGAGCGATTGAAACTTGTAGTTTTCATGAGAGACAGTTCATATCCAGCTATTTTCTAGTGCCGAAGTCGGATGGTTCTTCACGTTTTATTTTGAATCTTAAAGAGTTGAATAAGTTTATTATAACTCCACACTTTAAAATAGAAGATATTAGAACTGCGACCGGTTTGGTCTTTCCTAATTTTTATATGGCTAAAATTGGTCTCGAAGATGCCTACTTTACAGTGCCAGTTCATCCTAGTAGTAGAAAGTATTTAAGATTTATTTTTCAAGGTCAATTGTATAAATTTGTATGTTTACCTTTCGGCTTAAGTCTAAGCCCATTCATTTTTACCAAGTTATTGAAACCAGTAGTGACGTTACTAAGATCGAGAGGCTGTGTGGTTGTAGTTTACTTAAACGATTTCTTGTGTATCGGCACCGATGCGAGGGATTGTAGGAAGAATGTTTGTATGACTGTAGAGATGCTGGGATCTCTAGGATTTATCATAAATAAGCGTAAATCATGTTTCGAGCCGGCAACTAGTTGTGAATTCTTAGGTTTTATTATAGATTCATCCAGTTACGTTCTTGAATTACCTCCCAGAAAGAAGAATGTTTTGTTAGAGAAGATTATGGAGATAATTAGGAAACGTTCATGTTCGATTTTGTTGTTTGCCAAGTTGATAGGTAGTTTGGTGGCGGCGTGTCCGGCAATCGAGTATGGGGTTGTATATATGAAGGTCTTGAAGAGGGTTAAGACGTTAGCCTTAATTAGCAACAATTTTGATTTTGACAGTAAGATGCTAATTTCAAAGTCTGTTCGGTCGGATTTAACTTGGTGGATTAATGTGATTCCGAAGGCTAATAATAGTTTTAAGTCGTTTGACCTTCGGAATTGTCAAATCCTGTTGAGGGTTGACAACACTACGGCGATCGCATATGTCAATAGAATGGGAGGCGTTTGTTATGAGCTGTATAATAGACTTGCAAGAGAGATCTGGCAGTGGGCAGAAAGTAGGAGGATATTTCTTTTTGCTTCATACATTGCTTCGGAAGAAAATAAGGAAGCTGACAGACTCTCTACCCCGTCAAAACGATCAACGTTGATTCAATGCTGATTTCAATATTGATTTCAGTCTGAAATCAGCGTTGATTCAATATTAAATCCACGTTGAATCAACATTGAATTTGTCCGAAAACGCAACGTGGATTCAGCGTTGATTTCAGATTGAAATCAATATTGAAACCCCGTCGAAACGATCAACGTTGAATCAATGCTGATTTCAATATTGATTTCAGTCTGAAATCAGCGTTGATTCCATATTGATTCAATACTGAATCCACGTTGAATCAACGTAGATTTTGGCCACGTTATTTTCCCCCGTCAAAAAGATCAACGTTGAAATAATGCTGATTTCAATATTGATTTCCGTCTAAAATCAACGCTGAATCCACGTTGCGTTTTCGGACAAATTCAATGTTGATTCAACGTTGATTCAACGTGGATTCAATATTGAATCAACGCTGATTTCAGACTGAAATCAATATTGAAATCAGCATTGAATCAACGTTGATCGTTTTGACGGGGTAGGCTAGACAACGACGATATTGAGTGGGAACTTAATGATAGTTTTTTCACTAATATTATAGAGGAATTTGGAGAACCCGATATGGATTTGTTTGCTAATGCGAGTAATTCGAAATGTAAAAAATTTTTTCCTTGGAAGCCCGGACCTGGAGTGATGGGTGTTGACGCTTTTACTTACGATTAATCAGATTGGTTCTTTTACGCTTTCCCGACAGTTAGTTTAATTCTGAAAACATTAGTTAAAATCCGGCACGAAGGATCGTCGGGTATCTTGGTAGTACCTTTCTGGTCAGGGCAGCCTTGGTTTCCGCTTTTTAAGAAATTGCTCTGTGATAAGGAATTAGTTTTTGGACCGGACATTAATATGTTATTAATACCCGGACAGTGCTGGTTTAATTAGTTTTTTATCAGGTAGCTATAAGGAAGGCGCGTCATATGGTACGCTAAATTCATATAGATCAGCGGTGTCTCTTATCTCCCAATCTAAAATTGGTGAGGATCCTATGGTTGTTAGATTCTTGAAAGGGGTTTTACGTTTGCGACCGTCTAAGCCTAAATACAGACACACATGAGATGTAGCGATAGTTTAAAATTTTTGTAGGGAATTACCGGAGTTGAATGCCATACATTTGCAAGTCCTTTCGTATAAGGCAGTAATTTTAATAGCATTAAGTACAGCCTATAGGGCTTAAACTATAGATATTATTAAGGTTTCATCAAATTTTTGTAAAACAGTTAAGGGGTTTGAAATTAAAATTCCCGACCTGATTAAGACGTCCGGTCCAGGATGTTTTCAGCCTCTTCTAGTTCTTCCAGAGTTTAGGGATGACCCACAACTGTCTGTGTCTTCTGTGGTTGAGAGATATTTAGAAATGACACAGAGTCTGAGAGGCGAGACAGATAGTCTGTTTATAGCGATTAAAAAACCACACAAGGCGGTTGGCTCCCAGACGATAAGTAGGTGGATTAAGTTGATGTTATCTAAAAGTGGGATTGACACGACTAAATTTTCAGCACATTCCACTAGACACGCGGCTTCGTCCGTAGGACTGAAAGCGGGGGTCTCTATACAGTATGTCTCAGATAAAATAGTTGGGGCGCAACAAAATTTTTTTTTCCATCGATAGAGTAAACTAAGCTCTATCTTTTTACCGTATGATCATATCGATGGGATTTTTCGTTAAAAAGTGGCGAGAGGTTGAATGTGACATGGTTAAAATAAAAGTTTGGCAGAATGTTGTTAGCTATTCCATTGGGTAGACAATGGTCAAAAATCGTTGAAACCGTGATAAAACGACATCTTTATTATAAATATATTTTTTTTTGACGCGTACAAAAAATCAAACATTTTGGTTTTGTACGAAGTGAATCAGTCCGCGGGAGCTATAAATGGCGACCGCAGCGGAACGCGGAACGGAGTGGAATTGTACAGAGTTTGTTACTAGTATTGTTTATGTTGTCATCCGAGGTTAGTTCGTCTGCTATGTGTACGCACAACCTATAAGCTGGCTCGCCCCGATTTTAATGGACTATTTGTTTAAATTCGTTTGTGGTGTGCAACTTAATTAAGTTTCGGGGGTGCGCAACCTGAAAGCGAGAGTCGCATATATCAACTTAAGTGAAAAATGTTGTAAAAATACGGATATAATAACACACAGTGGTGAAACATTTACTTTTAAATAATTGATAAACAAGCTCTTTTTTTACAACAGGTCGGAAAACGGCGGGATCTTTTCAGCAGGCCTATCTGCCGCAAGAATAGAGCGATCTCAAGAGCTTTCCTGTGTGGCACTTCGCGCGAAGGGCTGAAGCAGCCTCACTGCACAAAACACAAGCTCTTTTAATCAGTAAAGATTGAGAAAACGGCTAGATTTGGTCTGCGAGGGTCTCTACGGCGAAGATCGATCGATCAAAAAAGCTTTTATGGGTAGCGTTTTGCGCAAAGGGCTAGCACGAAACACATGCTCTTTTTCTCTTTAAAGATTAAGAAGACGGCACGCTCTGTTACGCGAAAGTCTCTGCTGGAAAGATCGATCGAAAGAGCTTTTCTGGGTGGCGTTTCGCCCGGAAGGGCTTGCACAGCCACGCCGCACGAAACACAAGCTCTTTTTCTTTTTAAAGATTGAGAAAATGGCACGCTCTGTTACGCGAAAGTCTCTGCTGGAAAGATCGATCGAAAGAGCTTTCCTGTGTGGCACTTCACGCGAAGGGCTCAAGCAGCCTCACTGCACAAAACACAAGCTCTTTTAATTTTAGTAAATCACAATACACTTTACATACACTTCGCGCACATCCTAGTCACACGTACATGCACACACAGACGCATGTATCGTGCAATATCACCGTACTACTAGCAGCGCTCTGATTTGTATAGATTGTACTGCTTCAGTACGTACTTTTATGCTATGATCAGCGCGCCTATTCTTATGCGGTGCAAAAAACTTCTACTTCTTCTTCCTCCAGCGTTATACTTAAGCTGATTTTTAATAATAATACTAAGCGCCGAATCTGAGCTTTTTCCGCCCGTGCAGCCTCGCTAGCTGAGAGTCAAGAATGCTGGCTATAAATGGTAAATAGTATAAGGTTGTAACAAGATGAGTTTTTCGTTTTTTTTTTAAATAAGTCAATTTTTTGTCTGTTGAGAGCAGCAAAATTGCATAAGCTCTCCGTTTATTTTTTGAAATAGTATAGCGCCTCGCCTACAGTTTATTTTACAATTTTGCAATTGCTGCAGGATTTCTTGATATCATACTGATGATGGTTCTTGGTAAAACCCCGTTAACGTTATGGTACCTCGTCTTCAAATACCTCCACAAGCATTCAAGTTGTCCAGCTAAAAATTATTATCGTAAGAAATTTAAAAAAAAATGTCAATATTTAGAGCACTTAGCTTTAAACTAGGTTAATAAGCAAATTACATACTTGTTACCATCACCATTCCTGTCTCGTCTTGCCTGTCATTAACGTAATTTCTGGCATCATTGAAAAGGGATCTCCGCTCAAATGGGTCTGTTTCAACTAATGCAGCGATTCTAGCCCGTTCCCTTCTCAAAAATTCCAGAAGAAGTATCGCTATCATGTTTTTTTGCTCCTTCGAAAAAGCGTAAAGAGATGTCTCGTTGATTTCAAAATCTGAAAATTAAGAAAAGTATATCACGGAGGTTATAATTGGTTTCTATACTAGAAGATATTATATTTCAAAAATAAACAATATTACCTGCTGGATAGATCATTTTGAATCTCTTTCGAGTTAACGTTTCTTTAACCTTAATGATGTTTCTGTTTTACGCTCTTGCACATCAGAAGTTATGCTACCTTCTTTTTTTTTTAAACAAAGATAAACAGCAGTAACTAGAAATTGGCTTAGCGTGCATGCTGCGCGCGTTGATTTTGTTATTGTTGAACTCTCTGAAGTTGTACCTACCAATGAAATATTTAATAACGGCCTGAATTGGCTCTGCAGAGCTTCAATTCAATATTATCGCAATCTCCCTTTTAGAAATGGATTATATCAGATTTCTAGTGCTTGCGAACATTATCGGTATGCTTATGCACTCTCTTACGCGCTGATAACAGATCCGTTTCAGATTGCCAAACAGACGGAGCGTGCGCGACGGAGGAGAATGCGTTGGTAAAAAGCGCGAGAACGGCGTAAGCGACCGCCAAAATGGCGAACGCGACGGGTGCGACCGCCAAACGGGCAAGCGAGACGGGTGCAAACGCGACCAGAGCTTGCGAGACGGAGACGAACGCGATGGGGGCGAGCGCGACGGAGGTGAACGCAACGGGTGCGACTACGAAAACGGCGAGCACGTAACGGCGTACACGACGAAGGCGTACGCGACCGGGTCGTGCGCGACCGGAGCTTGCGTGACCAGGGCGAAGGCGACGGGGGCCAGCGCCAAAACGGCGATTGAGACAAGTGCAAGCGCGACTAGAGCTTGCGCGACGCAGCCGAATGCAATGGGTGAAAGCGCGAAAACGAAGTTCGCGACTCGAGCTTGCGCAACGGAGCCGAATGCAACGGGTGAAAGGACGAAAACGGCGTACGCCACCGGAGCGTGCGTGAAAACTGTGTGCGTGACCTGAGCTTGCGCGACCAGGGCAAACGCGACGGGTGCGACCGCCAAAACGGCGATTGAGACGGGTGCAAGCGCGACTAGAGCTTGCGCGACGCAGCCGAATGCAACGGGTGAAAGCGCGAAAACGAAGTTCGCGACTCGAGCTTGCGCAACGGAGCCAAATGCAACGGGTGAAAGCGCGAAAACAACGTACGCCACCGGAGCGTGCGTGAAAACTGTGTGTGACCGGAGCTTACGCGACCAGGGCGAACACTACGGGAGCAAGCGCGACGTAGGCATATAATAACACGCAGAGCTTATTACGGGTGTTGTGTCCATAGCTAGGCGAACGATTTCCTAATAGACTGCTTCGATCTAACTTGTCCGGCTGGTTTTTGGTTCTTTAATCGAACCCCTCTTGTTTTCCCAAAGCACACTTTGACACTGGCAGGCAGAGCTTGTCACAGGCGTCGTTTCCACAGCTAGGCGAACGATTTTTTACTAAGATACTGCGTTCGTCGTATATTTGGGCCTACTTAAACTTTTGGAGCCCACTTTTTCCATAAAACGTTAAAGCTAGCTCATTAAGCACATTTAGACTTTGTGTAAATATAAATATAACATTCTGCCACATTTGCGGCTCTATGAGTGCTTAAAACAAGTACAATACTTAAAACTACGTAAATACTTTACAACAATACAAAAAATGGTTTCGACAACTTCATAGGCAGTTTAAGGGCATGCAGTAACCGTGGTAACCAAATACCAATTTCTTACGCCCGAAATTCAATTTTTGCAAGCGAGGAAAAAATTCTATATTACACCCACGCTGATGTCGGTTTCAATGCAGTGAATTTATTTCACTGCATGATCGGTGATTACCCCAGTAGAGACTAAATCATGAAAAGTCTGTATTATTTTTCAAAACTAACTGTTTTAATAGTGTAATCAAATTTGCTTTTAACTTTTACCCTTGATTAAGCATTTCTATATTTTATTCCTTGCTGAAAATGGCCTCCCCCTCGTTCAATGCACATCCGAAACCTTTGGCGCAATTGCAATCGTGCTCTTCTTAATTCGCCAGGGCGAATTGCAGCGCATGCATCTCGTATGCGTTGTTTCATGTTATCTGCCGTTGTAGTTGGCTGAAAAGTAAATAATTCATGTAAGATAATACAAATAAAACCATTTTGAAAATAATGATCTTATTATAGCCGATAACTGCGTGAATGGTGTATTTCGATACAAGTGCGCAAAAGTTAATTCTACACGAATGGGGGATTTGTCGCCCGAGAAAATTATTTTTTGATACAGGGGGCGGAAAATGCGATTGAACGCACGCGGAGCGTACGTAAAAGTGTACGCTCAAAAAATCTCTTTTGAAATAATGCATTGTTTGAGCGCCACCGAGATAAGGCGTTCTCGCAGCAGCAGCCAAAAAGAGCGTTCTCGAGTGGCAGAACAATCTATGTCTTCAGCGTCTTCACGAACGGCCTATTTCGGCTGGCGCTTGATAAACGGTCTACCTTGGAAGCGAATCGAAAAAAGCCCTATCTCGGCGCGAGTATATTTTTCACATTTTCTTGGTTATTTATCTGCCGTATGCAATTAATTTTCTACATTTTATAAAAATCATGTGTGCTTTTAAAAAGTGTGCAAAACTACCATAAAAAAATTACAGAAAATTAATTGCATATGACATACAGATAACCGAGAAAATCGTGAAAAATAAGCTTGTGCTGAGATAAGGCGTTTTTCAATTTTCTTTTCAGAAAAACCGTTTATAAAGCGACAGCTGAGATAGGCCGTTCTCCGCGGAGCCGCTGCCGAGATAGATCGTTCTCCCACTCAGTCATTGATATTCAGGCTTAGATTTTCTTACCTCCGCGTAGCAGATTCTCTTTAAATTACCGAAAAGGTAATAATCCATTATTGTCAAGTCAGGAGAACGCGGTGGAAATCTAACATGTGGTGAGTTCAAGCCAATCCACCTTTCTGGGAATAATTCATCCAAATGGTCAGCGATCATGGCAGCATTATGAGCTGGAGCATCCATTTGCCACCACATTCTATTAAGAGCAACTGGATTATTATTTAATCGGCGCCTTATACTCCTCAAAAGGTTTCGGTATCTTCTGGCTGTCAAATTTCGATCGTAAAAAATAGGGCCGACAATTCGATCTCCGACAATCCCGACCCAGAGGTTCACCTTCCACCTTGATAAATATATGAATAATTGTAAATATAAGAATTCAAGAATAAATACAATCGTATATTTCGATACAAGTGTGCAAAAGTTCATTCTACAGTCGTGTGATTGTCACCCTCGCTTCGCTCGGCCGATAAACCTCACACTCGCGTAGAATCCATTTTCGCACATGTGTCGAACATTACTTTTTAGATACAGTGGACGGAAAATGCGCTTGAACGCACGCGGTGCATACGTAAAAGTGCATTTTACGCACACTTCATCGAAAAGTTTATTTACCTGTGTTGCCTATCGTTCTCTATGAACCAATGGGGGTTTTCTTCGGCCCACATTCTCGTTGTCTGTTTATTGATGGACCCGTTGTTCGTAAAAGTGGACTCATCTGAAAAACAGACTCTGCGGAAGAAATGTGGGTCTCTTGCTAACTGTCGCAAACCCCATTCAGAGAATTCTCTCCGCCTTGGAAAATCACCCGCCATTATTTTTTGGACCTTTGTCGGCTTGTACGGGTAACTCGTAGCTCTCAAAATCCTTCGTACCGACTCCTTAGATGTGTCTACATTTCAAAAAATTACTTTAAAAGAACGTTGCGAGATAACAAGTTATTTATCCATTAACGGCTAAAAATAATACATAATCTCCACAGATAATGTAGATATAGTGGCTAGATAAAAATTACAAAAAATCGCTGTAGGTCATACAGGGCAAAACGTACGTACAGTAAAAATTATTATTTATTAATTAATATTTTAACAACATACTAAATCGTCGTGCCAAAACTCTCAGACTCAAACGTCGATTTTCTCTTGAAGCCCGGGTAATCCGATCTCTGAGATTGCCGTCCTGAACAGGTCGTACACGGGCACGGCATTCTACCTTGTTCAAACCATGCTGACGTACTCTCTGAAGAAGTCTGTCATATCATTGCAAATTAATTTTATACTAAAAATATTACACATTACATCGTCGCTTTCAAGGAAAAATCGTGTAGAAACTCTGCTATAGTTGTCGCGACGAGAGGTCTACTAGTCTTTATCGCAAAAGTACCAAAAATGTTACTTTTTGTCGCGAAATTACGTAGTATACGCTACGGCGACAATATCCACGAGTTATCGTTAGAAGCGACAACATAACCCAATTCTTTCAATAAGGATAGAATATAGTTATGAATAATATGTTTGAAAATTATTGTTACCCACTTATAGTAGGAAGCTCGAGCTGGCTGAGATTGAACATCTGGATATCGTTCAAAGAACATATCGCGAGCCCTAATGACATTGTCATTGCACGCACTTAAGCAACGAAACATTGCCGTGTGAATTTGATCACGATTCATGGCGAATCGTGTTTTTCGTTGGTTTTGGATTGACTCAATTAACACAATTCTCAATGAAATACAAATATTAAAAGTTAAAAATTGACCTCTCCAAACAAAACGAATTAATTAGCGTTTCAAAGAAGTTAAATACGAAGTGCGCCAATTACCTTCTTAGTAATGAACAAAAAATAAAAAAAAAAAACGATAGAACATTCGGAGAATACGCGCCTTGGTATGTGTAGTCGCTAGACCTATAAAGCACATACCATGCATTTTAAAATTATCGTCGCTCCTTATCGCCCTTACGAGTTTCCGCGCAGCCTCGATGACTGTATCGCTTGCAAATGAGAAAAGTCTCGCACGATGAATCGTGGCAAAATCAATACCAATACAATCGTGGGCTAAGTCATAGGTAAGGGTGGCTTGTGCACGCAGCACGTCACCTTTCACTTTTTGCACGAGAGAGCTCGTACAGAGGAGCGTATTGTTTTTTTTTCTCACGCACTCTCTCGCTTTCGATTACCTTAAATTAAGTTCCGAAAGAGTGCGTGCATCCGTACGTACATCCGACTAGTGCTTTTCTTTACCGGTCTCTCTTGCTTATGCTCTCGAGTTGATACTTGTTTCGTTGTACTTCCGCGTTGGGGAGAAAAAATTCATTTTCTGGGTAGCGTTTTACGCCGAGGGCTCGCACAGCCGCGCCGCACGTGACGCAAATTTTTTTCTTAAGAAAGACTCAGAAAACGGCGCGCTTTTCTCCGCAAGCTTTGCTGCTGCGGGCGATCTAGCGAGCTTTTTTAGGCAGCGTATCACCCTAAGGGTTTTTGCAGCCTTGCCACAAGTAACACTAGTTTATTTTTTACTTGAGATTTAAAAACCGGCGCGCGCTGTGGGATATGAGCGATATCAGGAGCTTTTTTGGCGGCGTGTCGCGCGAAGGGCTCAAAACATTTTTTTTCACACACGAAAACGGATTGCAGTCGTCGAAGACGTACGCTTTATATGCGCGCTTAACCACCTGAAATTTTGAATTGTGGAAGGTTCGAATTTTGTTTAGAAAGAAATAAAAAGTCTTTATTAATAGCATTTATTTTTCTAAATTTTTAACCTCTACTGGATTATGTAATGTGAATTCATAGGCAATTAGCATAGAACCAATCATTCTTTTCAACTTCGGATAATTTAGCTAGATTAATTTTAACGCAGGTGCAATGATACCAGAGCAAGCATGAATCGCACTGAACTGCGTTGTTGACAAGTACACGTTTGCATTTTCCGCAAGTGTACTTATTCATTTTTTTTTCGACTGCACCAAAAATTTTAATTTTTCAAAAGCATTAATTCTCAAAAAGTTTTCTAAAATGCAGATGTCGACGTCATCGTCTTGAAATGATTCGGATAAACTTGAAATTTTCTCAATTTGATCCATATCTATAGAATTTCGGCCGTACAAAACGTCAACTATAAATGCTTCAGTGAATTGTAGCCATTTAAGCATAGTTTTAGCTTTGTCCACTAAGCACATGTCCCGAAAGTTTTTAATTTTGATGTTGTTAAAATGAACCAACGTATTCTGAAATGTATAAATGGATTTTTCTATAAATTCTATTGCACAAATGTTTAGATGACCTCAATGGATCGATATTGAGAACATGAATGTGCGAAATCATAGCTTTGAAACGTACTTGAATAATCCTATATCCTTTGCAGATATCAGGAAGAGCTAAATCTTTATTTTCTTTGTTGGCTTCAAATTGCTTCCGCACGTAACTTTTTGCCAACGAAACACCATTCGACGGTCCCACTGAGCCCCATGCTTTTGTCATAATCTCTGTTAAGAAGTTGACTGTCTCATTCAATCTTTCCATCTTTAAATTTTTCACGACATCATAAAGCCTCAGCTTGTTCATAATTTCGGAAACGTGTTCGTCCAGAAGTATCATCGAGTAATGCTTCGTTCTGCATAAACTATTCAAATAGAACATTGTTACATATAAGAGTGAATCAGAAAAGCTCTTTCGATCGATCGATCTTTCCAGCAGAGACTTTCGCGTAACATTACTCCAATAGTTTAACGTGCGGGCTATGCACTGGGCTTCCCCACACGGCCCCCCGTGGGGCGCGGGGCCGAGATACGCTCGGCCAACGCGACCAAAGAATGCACGCGTTTACATTCAACGGCCTACCGATTTCTGGTGACATTAAGTGGGAAGTCATCCTGTCGCTCGGATGGGCGTCGGGACCCATCTAATCCCTAATGACTCTGCAGGTCAATACCCGAGTTGTCTGCTGCAACTCACGCATCGAAAGATAAACTCTCTGCCCAGCATACGGGCAACCACCGCCACCACGAGTCCTTTACCCTGTCGGGACAGGATTTACTACCCTGCGGCTCCCCGACCCCGTGGTACTGATTTTATCCTCCCCAGTAGAGAGTTCACAAGCGTTTCCGCCGAGTGTACTAAGCAAGCTACCACGTTCTAAACGTCCCACTCGTTCTGGCATTGGCCAACCATACATTACGCCGGAGCGTTCCCAGGGCTAGAGTCCCAAGCAACTAGTTAGAGCCCGACTAGCTTACAAGGGCCTGGGTATACTAGTTTCGATCTTCGCCAACCGGATGGTCCTTCAATCACTTGACTAGTTACAGCTCGGAACATTACTGATCCTTCCCCCTTCCTTTCGTGGGAGGTATACCGAGGTTACCGAAATCTCAGGGTTCACCCAACTGCCCTGGCAGAAATGCCACCCTCCCGGGGCTCTTCCGTTCGGAAGATACTTTCGCGTAACAGAGCGTGCCATTTTCTCAATCTTTAAAAAGAAAAAGAGCTTGTGTTTCGTGCGTCGTGGCTGTGCAAGCCCTTCCGGGCGAAACGCCACCCAGAAAAGCTCTTTCGATCGATCGATCTTTCCAGCAGAGACTTTCGCGTAACAGAGCGTGCCGTCTTCTTAATCTTTAAAGAGAAAAAGAGCATGTGTTTCGTGCGAGCCCTTTGCGCGAAACTCCACCCAGAGAAGCTTTTTTGATCGATCGATCTTCGCCGTAGAGACCCTCGCAGACCAAATCTAGACGTTTTCTCAATCTTCACTGATTAAAAGAGCTTGTGTTTTGTGCAGTGAGGCTGCTTCAGCCCTTCGCGCGAAGTGCCACACAGGAAAGCTCTTGAGATCGCTCGATTCTTGCGGCAGATAGGCCTGCTGAAAAGATCCCGCCGTTTTCCGACCTGTTGTAAAAAAAGAGCTTGTTTATCAATTATTTAAAAGTAAATGTTTCACCACTGTGTGTTATTATATCCGTATTTTTACAACATTTTTCACTTAAGTTGATATATGCGACTCTCGCTTTCAGGTTGCGCACCCCCGAAACTTAATTAAGTTGCACACCACAAACGAATTTAAACAAATAGTCCATTAAAATCGCGGCGAGCCAGCTTATAGGTTGTGCGTACACATAGCAGACGAACTAACCTCGGATGACAACATAAACAATACTAGTCACAAACTCTGTACAATTCCACTCCGTTCCGCGTTCCGCTGCGGTCGCCATTTATAGCTCCCGCGGACCGATTCACTTCGTACAAAACCAAAATTCTTGATTTTTTGTACGCGTCAAAAAAAATTATTTATAATAAAGATGTCGTTTTATCACGGTTTCAACGATTTCTTACCATTGTCTACCCAATGGAATAGCTAACAACATTCTGCCAAACTTTTTTTTTAACCATATCACATTCAACCTCTCGCCACTTTTTAACGAAACATCCCATCGATATGATCATACGGTAAAAAGATAGAGCTTAGTTTACTCTATCGTTTGAAAAAAAAAAATTTTGTTGCGCCCCAACTATTTTTTCCAAAATCGCCAAAACAAGATTATTTTACACCTTAAGCTAGTTTTTCAAAAATATTCTAAGAAAACTCGCTTCGCAATTCAACTAAACGTCCTCAAAATTCGGACTCGGTATAGGCTTCCCATGTTAAAATACAAAATTTCAAGGTTCAATATCTCTAAAAATAATGTTGCTTGAGGGGTAAAAAAGAATACCACGTTGTAGAGGACACTTAATTGAACATGTAAACAAAGTTTGAGCGATATCCTAAGAAAATAAATATTCCGGTGAAGTACCTTAAGGTCCAGAAACTTAAGAAAGAAATACAATAAATGGAGATGTTATTTATACGACAAGTCCCCTAGGAGATTTGGTAGCCTAAGGTTAGTTTATATTTCGCAGCCATCTTCACACCGTAACTGTCCCACTCCCTTCTTCTCCATGATGTAAGGAGAGAAGGTGTCAAGGTGTGCTCCATGGAGGAGGGGAGGCCGGAGCAGACCAGACTCCGTGTTTCAAAAGTGTCTTACTTTTTTGGCCAGAGATTGCCAGTACTGCTGCGCGAAATCGCTGAAGCCAGTGAGTTACAGAGCCCTCTGTTAGCGGAGCAATTTATTATTAATTAAAATCTACTATGCTGACATTTTTTTCATACTTTTATTTTTATCATTTTATATAACAAATAATATATACACGTAAATTAAAACATATTTATTTTTAACAAAAATCAGGTTAATTATATACGCTCAAATATAATCAAGTGTAAAGAACGTAACTTATTAGAATAACATATTTCGAAACACTTTTTATTATATTTGAGATTGTTTATTAGTTTTGAGGTACACTTAGCAAGTCTAATTGGAAATCGCAGGATTTTCACACGGTCTAGCAATGTCCTTATATTAACAAATCTACATGCTCATAAACGTTAAAAAAATATAATTTGGATACGCACATATTTCGTAAATCGCATAATAAATTTCAAAATCTTGAGCAGAGACCTCTGCAATTGTAAATTATTGGCATTACATACGCCGTAATTTCGTACGCAAGTTTCTCAAACTGCCGCAAAGCGCTGCTAAAAATCCCAGATTAAAATCGATAAGAGAAAAATGAATCGATTCTGAGACAATATCTTAATCCCAATTATTACAATTAAAAGGAATTAAAGGTATTTAAATCTATTAAAGCGTAAAATGTATGATATCGAAGTCGATTAAAACTGATTAAAAAATGACGATTGAAATCAATTTAATTAGATAAGTATCATTATATCATAAATTGAATCAATTTGAAATGTTCAAAAAGGAATTAAGATATAGACTCAGAATCGATTCAATACTTTTATGAATTAAATCTAATTGTTTAAATAGTTTTTATATCAATTAATTTACGAATTTGTTACTTTGCTCGCGCTAATTTACAAATTTGACTCAAACGCATTTTGCAGCTAACGTTAATCAACTGAAAAAACCTAGCCATCGTGGGGGATCGAACTGGGAACCTCTAGATTGAAAAGCTCATTAGACGAGACTTTTTTTAAACAAGTGTTAATTGAAATTGTAATTTATAACCATGTACGTGTGGGTGTAAGTTTTGCTTAAAGATGATGATTGAGTGAACCAGTATTTTTGTAGACGACGTCCAGGAGTTCATTGAAGTAAAAAATGAAAACAATGTATGGGGCAGTCAATTGGTTGCATTGAAAAAGTTTAAAGTAGATTAAATTTCAATCGAATTCAATCGATTTCAATCCGTGATTTTCAGCAGGTTTAATAAAGTCAATCGATTTTAATAAAGTTTCAATTCAAATCGATTGTAGTTAATAAATCTATTCTGTCTTCTACTGCATTTGACCTTTCTTATATAGTAACGGAGAAGAAATCTTGTCACTTCCGAGTATGAACATTTGAAGCGACATCAAGCGGTTATATTAAGAAACAGGGTCGATTAAAATCGACTAGTTTCGCAATGAATTTAATCGATTCTAATCGAAATATAAAAGTTTTTTCTCATAAGGGATATTACAAAACTTTGATCATTACGGCCACTTAAACGGATATCAAAATTATTTATAAAATTAAACCGATTTAATATCGACTAATAAATTGATTCATATTTATTAAAAGAATCCCAATTGAACTGCATTAAAATAATCATCGCATAAAAGTCGATAAAAATATCTTCATTTTGATATTCAGATTGCGATTGAAACCAATTCACATCGATAATTTAAAATGTCGATTAAATCAATCTAGTATTTTTAGCAGGGATTCTTTTTTTGATTATTTAAATTGATTGTAGTATAATTGAATTTAACCCTAGAAAAGTATCGAAATCGATTAAATATTATATAAACGAATTATTAATTCAAATTTATTGATAAAATCACGAACAAATCATATTAGAAAAATGATTATTATTTTTATTATTTGAATCAATTAAAGTACTATTAAAACCAATTCTTAAATAACAAAGATTAGGGTCGATTCAATATTATACTTATAAATTACCATTCAAAAAGATTCAAGTTTGTTAACAAAATTACAAATAAACATTAAAAGTATCATTATTGTTTTGATAATTTTAATCGATTAAAGTAACATTAAAAGCTAATCCTTGAAAGATAGATTGGGATAGATTTAATATTTTACTCATAAAGTACCATTCAAACAGATTTATATATACTGATAAAATAACAATTAAATTATATTGCATGAATAGTATTCGTTTTCGTTATTAAAGTCTATTAAACTTTATTCAGAGCTATTCATAAAACTAGTATTGGGGATCGATAAACTATTTAGTAATAAATAGTGATTTTCAAATCGATTAAAATAGATTGACAAAATAACATTTAAATGATATAACAAGAATAGTAATTGTTTTGGTTATTAAAGCCGATTAAAATATATTCAAAGCTATTCATAAAACTAGTATTAAGATCGATTAGTAATAATTATAGACGATTTAGTAATAATTAGAGATTTAAAAACGATTAAAATTAGTGAAAAAAATTACAATTCAACTGCACTAAAATAATTACGACATAAACATCGATAAAAATACATTAAATTTAATACTTATTTTTCGTATTAAAACCGATTGTAATTAAAAACGATTTGAATCGATAGGAAATTATATTAATCGACGAAATTTGGCTGGTCGATTGAATGGATTTAAAACGATTAATTTCGATTAAATTTTAATCGATTTCAATCGAATTCAATCGCATATTTTTAGCAGCTGAAACTCGCTGGCTTCGGCGATTCCGCTGAGCGGATCTCTCGATCTCTGTCTGAAAAAGCTGGCTACTTTTGATGCCTCGGCTGATAAAAGTTTGGTCTCCTCCGGTCTCCCCTTCTCCTCCATTGTGTACTCCCAAGGCAGACTAATTTTCGACGTCTAGTGCGCCTTTCCATGTTCCGCCATATTGAAATGTGGCAGTCGTTTGTTTACTTCAGGAGAAGTGTTTTCGACTTGTCAATGGTGTTCAGTAATTATTATGGAATATAATTAAAATGCCAGGTTGTTTAGTTAAATGTTGCACGAATTGGAATAGCAACACAAAAAATACTGATATAAATTTTTTTTGTTACCCAAAAGATGAAGAAATAGTAAATAAATGAATTGAAGTTTGTAGTAATGATAACCTCAATCTGAAAAATGGTCAAACATTTTAAAAATAATCAAATTACTATTAACTCAAAAAATTACAGTAAAATTAAATTTTCGAATATATTTCATTAAATCATTTATTGCACATACTATATATTAATTTTTTCATTTAGCCTGGATCTACTCTATCCATTTTACTCAGGATTGCTTTGAAAAAAACCTGAGCATTTAGTTATTCCTGGCAACAAAAATATATTCAAATTGACCAAAAATGCAATCCCAACAGAAAACCTAACTATAAATAAAGATCAACTAAGGTATGTGATTTTATTATTTACATAGAAAAAATTGTATTGATGTATGTTAAATAATTATTTTCTTTTCAGATGTAACAATTAAAAAACGTAAAGGAGAAGTTAATGTTCTGAAAGATGCAAATCAAAATAATGATATGGAAAGTAAAACAATCCAAGATGGAGTCATCGAGCGCGGGATCGGTGACTTCACAGTCAGCAATTTTCTATAAATGTCATCCAAAAGTGGAAGTAAAAACGGTTATTTGTATAATATGTGAGGAAGCTTTTCATACTAGTGATTTTGCTAAAATAGGTGGGGCAGTAAAAATCAGTGGAGTTCTAGGATTATGTCCGGAACATAACCAAGTAGACCTAACCTCGAAAGTGAATACAAATGTGCTGAGTAATGAAGCCAAAATAATCATTGCTCAGATTAAATTGAGAAAAAGTGATAAAATAAGTGTGTCAGAAGCTGAAAGTGAGGATGATGATGAGAATAGTGTATCAATGGACAGTAATTTGAAGCGTGAAAATGCACTATTAAAAGAACTAAATAAAGAACTGAAAGAAAAAAATAAGTGATTGAGAGAATTACTTGATAAGCAGAAAAGTGAAATAAATACCTCAAAAAACAAAACATATGCTCAAGTAATTTCGAGTGTCATGACTAATAACAAGCCAAAACGAATCCCAAAAATTATAGTTAAAAACAAAGATACTAAAGAATATCCTATTGGCAAAATTAATGATGCTGTTGCACACTATCTCATTAAAGATAAGAGCATACAAGCAAAAAAACTAATTAAGAAAAAGAGTGAAATAATAGTAGATTGTTTAACAGAAGAGCATATAATGTTTTGAAGAAAAAGCTTGATGAAAGTTGTGATGTTACAAAAGAAACAATAGAGAATCCAAAGGTTAAAGTAGTTGGAATAAATAATTTTGAAACTTTAGACAATAAAAAAATTGAAGATGACATAAATGAAGGAATAAAGTCTTTGCGGACAAAAGTGGTGGGATAACCCTGGTTTCTCAAAACAAAAAAACTCAATTCATAAGTAAACGGCAACGTTTCGTCCCTGGTGGAGACCTCTTCAAGCCTTTATTAAAACAGAAAAATTATAAATGTATAAAAATATTTATAAAATATGGAAATCATTAATATAATTGTTGCGCAGCAGTCGAAAAAACTTAATGTTCATACCATAAAAATTAAATAAATTAAATATCACAAGAGACAAACGTGTCTCTCTTGTCGTAAGTGTTGTCAGTCTGTGGAAGCCGTATAAGAAACATAAGTATGTACAGAGTCTGCGCGGCGGAGATGCCCGAAGTTACCCGAGCTCACTTATTCACGCATACATAGACAGCCCATGTTCAACCCAGGGAAATTCGAAAAAGAGAGAAGTTATACAGATCGAATCTGTTTTATTTCTGTTTTAATAAAGGCTTGAAGAGGTCCCCACCAGGGACGAAACGTTGCCGTTTACTTATGAATTGAGTTTTTTTGTTTTGAGAAACCAGGGTTATCCCACCACTTTGGCCCGCAAAGACTTTATTCTGATAACATGGATGGGAATAATAACATTCATAAATGAAAGAAATTTTAGTAAATTCAACAAGAAGTGTACAGTATTACACTCATATGATAACTCCAAAACTCATCTACAGTCAGTCATATTACAAATCCCTGCTGAATATGTGAGAGAGAATAAAAACAGGATCTTCGTGGGTTATCAAAAATGTAAGGTGCATGACTACTGCAACGTTAAGCCATGTTTTAATTGTGGTAGATATGGGCATAATGGCTTTAAGTGCACAAATAATCTCACATGTTAAAAATGTGCAGGTAATCATAAGACTACAGATTGTTCCGGTAATAAATTAAATTATCCTAGTAACTGTATCTTCAGCAATAATAAGTATAAAACTCAATATAATACTGAGCATATGGCAACAGATAACCACGCATGCAGTAACCTACAAAATAAAATAAGAAAGTTCATTGACCTTACTGACGACACGATACAACCTGTAATACCGAGATATGTCGGTATGGCAGAAAATACTTCAAACAAGGCTATAACCATGCGTGCATCTGGGATGTCTTCGACGTCACTCAACTCAGTTAACACACGTATAACAAATAGACTAAGAAAAAAGGATTAACTAATGGCTCAAGAATTCAATTTTGAAGACATACACAACATAGAACGTGATGCAGAAAACATCAGATCACTCAACAAGAGCATCTCGAAGAAAAAGAACTTAATTCTCTGTGTAAATATAAGAAGTTTAAATGCGAATTACGAAAAAATAGAATCATTTATTGAAAGCTTGGTAGTAAAACCAATTATTATAATATGTACGGAAACGTGGATCTTACAACATCCTCAATACTATCAATTACAAGGTTATAAAAGCTATTACAATAACAGTAAAATAAATAAGGCTGATGGAGTCATGTTATATATAAAAAAGAATATACTGAAAGAATATACTAAAGAAAGACTTTATAATTTTATCATGAAGCACAAAATAATATCTGATAGACAATTCGGCTTTCTAAGACAGAGAGGAACGAAGGATGCTCTCAATTGTCTATCAAATATTATATATAGAAACCTAGATAAAAGCAAACCGATTATAACTGCGTTCTTAGATCTGGCTAAAGCCTTCGATACGGTAGATCACAGTATACTGCTGGACAAATTAGAAAGATACGGTGTAAGAGGAGAAGCATTAAAATTACTCAGCAGCTATCTATCTGATAGGAAACAATGTGTAAAGATAAGTAACGGCAAGAGTGAGTACAAAAAAATTATGATAGGGGTTCCACAAGGAACAATACTTGGCCCTCTATTTTTCATATTATACGTGAATGACCTACTGATAGATATGCAAAATAGATAAGAAAAATTAAATGAATATCTTCGTAAGGTGGCAATATGGCTAAACCTAAATAAATTATCGCTCAATGTAAATAAAACCGTATATATTGCATATGGCAATTACTGTGTTAGTGTGCCTAGCACCTTAAACATCAGAATTGGTGATGTAATAAATAGAGTAGACAGTTGTAAATATTTAGGTTTAATATTAGACTATAACATGAAGTGGGATAAACACATAAATTATATTATAAAAACAACAAGATATTTAATCTTTATTTTTGCGAAGCTAAAAAATTTATGGATAGTAAAACGCTAATGTTACTATATTATGACTTCTTTCAAAGTATTACAAACTATGGCATAATAAAATTCTGAAATGTTATTAAAAATTTTAAAAACCGTTATCTATTAATTAACGAAATGGACCATTCACAATAAATAAATGGTTACATTAAAAAAGTAATTGATTATAACGCCATTAATTAATTTCATGATTGGATTTTTTGTAATTTTCAAACTGATCAATATAAGCAATTAATTGATTTTAATAACAATAAATTTATTTCTATTATTTATTTCTATTTCAAAAAGAAAATTTATTTGTACGAAAGAATGCTAATAAAAATCAAAATCTACATATATTGTTATGACTGGGTACGGGTCAACGTAAATAAGAACATTTACGAAAAAGGAACACAGACTCTTTATTCTAATCGTGCACGACTCAACTCATCAGCTGTCACGATCAGACTAAACTTAAACAACAACATCCGCGACGTCGTTGATCTCGTTGCTAAGGGTCGCTATGCGCGATTCTTTGCGTTCGAATCGCGCAATGTTCAAGCTCGGTCACAACATTGCCCCCTTCTTTTCAGATTGTCGTCCCGACAATCATAACCATCCATCCCTTAAGCAGGTTGATCCTCTTACAATCCAATGATGACTTACAGCAACTGGCATCAACATCCTCTACCTTAACCCATCCTAGGCATCAAGTTACCGAGCAATGCTTAGGTATGCTTACAGATACCATTTGAATCAACACTTAACAGGAATAAAAGACAGATTCATCTAACTCGTTCACGAATCCAACCTTTAAGCGGTTGAATTCAATTGATCATATTCAATGCATCCTTCGGACATGAGTGGGAAGTTGGCATGCCATGGAACCTCTCCTCAAGTCCCTACTCCGGTATTCACCTTCACGCGCACGGAAAAAACCATGGCTCAAAACAACCGTGAGCAAAGTAGTCTTCATAAGTCGCTTTGATTTGGTCACATTCATGTTGATGCGTCTCAATCGGGTGAAGTGTCTTAATCAGGGACTGAAACGGAACGAACCCAACAACTGCAGTATCAAATTTTTAATTGACATTTCCGAAATGTCTAGAAAATAACCTAAATCTGATTCTGTAATCTTTTTAAGTGTACCAATACTTTTACTCCATTTCAGAATAGTGTTATCAACAGCGACATTCGTTGATAACACACTCTGATTCCTAACTGTGTTCTTAGATGGTAATTCTAAACCTGACTTTAACCTATCACTACATGTACTCTTTAAAATGTCAACAACAACGGCATTCGTCATTGATATTTCCAAATAACCTGGCAAATCTATATCTAGTTCTAAATGTTGTAACTCGATATTATGTGTGTCATGAGAAATGTTAGAAGCAATGACATTCGCTACTAGCATTTCTGTGTTTAAATGATTTTGTGTAATTATGTCTGTGTTTGTGTTTGTAAAGTGGCCAACGCAGTTTTTCACGCGTAGAAGGTTAGAATGATGTTGCTTTGTCAATTCCACATCATATAGCCGTACAAATCGTAAACGATATTTTCTATTGGTATCGTAGACCCGCTGACAATATCTCAAATCAATCTCTAACAGTTTTATTCTTGTCTCTGCTTCCTTCTGTAGTCGTTTTGCATTCGAGATATCATAATCCAGTTAAAGGAGTTGAGTTATTTTGAAGTTCGTCTCCTTTCTACTTTTGCATAGAAATGGTATCGTTTCTTGTTCATCAATCTGCGAGGCAATCCATAACCAAAAATCCAACTCAGCGTTCATGGTATTTAAATAAATTATCCCGGGCAAACCCCCAAAAGGTTTTGACCGGGTACGGGTCAACGTAAATAAGAACACGCATTTACGGAAAAGGAACATAGACTCTTTATTGTAATCGCACACGACTCAACTCATCAGCTGCCACGGTCAGACTGGACGTAAACAAGAACATCCGCGACGTCATTGATCTCGTTGCTAAGGGTCGCTATGCGCGATTCTTTGCGTTCGAATCGCGCAATGTTCAGGCTCGGTTACAACAATATGGATCGTATTTATACATAAACCTCCGAAGAGAGCAAATGGCTCAGTTAGTAGCGCATTGGATTATCGCGCTAAGATTCTGGGCTTAAATCTTGGTCGGAGAAATTTTTATTTAAACGTATTAAATTTGAAACATTTCAGAATTTTATTATTAATTGCGCGATAATGATGTGATTATCACGTGATAATCGCGTGATAATTTTGTCGATAACTTCACGCGATTATCACATGCTAATCACGTAAAAATCCCGTGATAATCACGTGATTTTTTCAGTAGGGATCAGACAGAAATTATTTAATTTCTTTTGTTGGAGCTTCTGAATGACCATTCTATAAAAACCTACGAATCCGGGATAATTTTCTACATATCTCTGAATGTTTTCAGAAAATGCTCATTTTTGAATGCTCTTCTAGACCGCAAACAGTGTAATTTCACATAAGATCACATGTTATTTTTCATTGCTAATTTCTCGTCTTACAGGTTCTGAAGGGTCACGGAATTAAAACTACAGTTTCTAAGCACTATACTGCATCTATGATCCAAGTTTCAAACGATTCTAATTTTTAGATCACTTTCTCCGACGGTACTCTCTTCATTGATTTTTTTCATTAATGTTTGACATTTAGAGATAAAATTGACTTGAAGAGGTTGGAAACCAAACCAACGAAACGTCGTCGACATCTAATTGCTGAGTTTTTATTTCTACAAGACTCTTTCACCTTTGATTCCTAATTATTTATTTGGTTAACATGAAGAGCAAAAAGCGTAATTGTTATTTGAATAAACTTTTCGGGTGTCATCTGCGCGTGAGACGCACAGTGGACAGGAATAAATAAACATATTCTGCCTTTTATGATCGAAAAGCGGTTTTCGTTTTTGGGTGCTGGCTCATAGCACCCAATTTTGATATCAATATTCGTTGAAAACGTGAACACGCGCAAACAAAAGTTACTGAGGTTTTATTAAAACTAAATTATTATAAATTTAAAATTTGTAGTTCGCCCCTAGAGGCGAAAACGACCATTTTCGCTCCTCTTGATTTCCGATTCTCAAATTATTGTAGGCTTGTTCTGACTTAGAGGGAGCGAAAATGGATTAATTTATACATGTATTATGACCAGGGACTCTTGCTCTACATTTTGTCTGACGCTCGGAAAACCCAATTTTTGGTCCACTTTATAGGCGCCGAAAATGGTCTTTTTTATTCACGTGTTATAAAAAAATATAAAAAAACACGTTGACTTCGATTTTCAGAGACAAATAGTAGCCATTTCAGTCGAGAGTGGAATAAAGTACTATATGCAACACGGGACGAGAGTAGATTTTTTCCGCTGGTGGGTCTCGTGAAAAATCTTCTCGCTCGAGCAGTAAACCCACCAGCGGGAAAAATCTGCTACTTTCGACCCTTATTGCATAATGTACTATATTTCTCGCATTTTGCGGGAATAAAGTGGCTATTATAGTTCAGTCGTAAATAAAAGTCTTTGTGTGACCACGAGGAGGAGCTTCTGCACCCGGAATCGTACCGACAGGGCGAAATAAATTTGACTTTTGTCTCTCGCGAGCACCTGAGTTTCTTAGTTTATTCCGACATTTCAACTTAGAATATTTTCATTGTACAAGTATCTCTGTAATTTCTATTGAGAATAAACTGAACTTCTCTATTAAACCTACATCCCTACTGAAAAAAATCAGATGACAATCAGCTGATTATTATCTGATAATCAGCTCATAATCTGCTGATAATCGTGTTAAAACGTCAGCTGATTATCAGGTAATATCAGCTTAATATTTTTATTTAAGCTGATATATGAGATAAAATGCTAATGATAATCAGCTGATTATCAGGTGATAAGCATAAAAATTTTTTTAATTTTTGGTATATTTTTTCGAAGATGTTTTAAATTAATAAAATTTATAAAATTCACATAATGAGAACCAATACGGTTTTACCATCCAGATGATAACACCAAAACACTGACTGTGAGCTACAAAATTTTTATTTTTCCGCAATTCCAAAATATGCTGAAGGTTAAAAAATTTTTGATGATTATCACCTGATAATCGGCTGATTATCATAAGCATTTTATCTCATATAAACGCATATTTGTAACTATCAGCTTAAATAAAAATATTAAGCTGATATCACCGGATAATCAGCTGACGTTTTGACACGATTATCAGCTGATTATCAGATAATAATCAGCTAATAATCAGCTGATTGTCATCTGCTTTTTTTCAGTAGGGATCTTACGGGATCTTACGCGTCACGCGGTTTATTCGAACTTCCCACCCCGAGTACGAGCCCACACAGCGGTCGACAGCCATAGAGTACAGCAGAGCAGAAAAACGAACAACATCGATTACAAAGTAACCCTACTGAAAAAAATCGCGCGATTAGTCGTGCGATTATTCACGTGATTCATCGATTAATCGCGTCACTAATCATACGACGAATCGCATGACGAATCGCGCGATCCACCAAGATCAAGTTCAGACATTTCGACCTGAGTGTAGATCTGGAGGTCGTCTGCATAAAGCAGGTGCTTAACTGATACTTGGCGTCTCCGCGATCTTATTAATATACAGGCTGAAGAGAAGGGGGTCCAGAACCGAGCCCTGTGGAACTCCAAGATTGGTTGAAAGCCAGTTGGAGAGAGAGAGAGAGAGAGAGAGAGAGAGAGAGAGAGAATAAACGGAGAGTTTAAGCTAATTCATGTGTTTTATTCCAATCAAGGATCGCAAGGAGATTCGGAAATGTTTTTACAAATTATAGTGTCGCGGATTCGGGGCCGTGAAGCGATAGAAGGAAATTAGCCTCGCGGGTTTTGCCACGTCACACATTTTAAACAATTTTATTTTATTAAAAAATTTATTTCAGATGAATTGAGCGATTAGTCACGCGATTAATCGTGCAACTAATCGCGTCGAAAAAAGTTCGATAAACTAACGCGATTAATCCCGGGTTGAATCACGTGAATAATTGCGCGAGTGATCGCGCGATTTTTTTCAGTGGGGAAGCCACTGTCATTATCCGAGTCTTGTCACAATGTATGCATGAGTGTATAAGTGTCGTCATAGAATCTAGTCCTCACTTCCGCTTATTAGAATAGCCGCACCGCAGAGGCGTCTTTAGGATTTATGGGCAGATTTATGCCCAGATCGTATCGGGGCCCCCCAAAATTTCATCGAAATATTAAATTAAAATGCCTTATTTAGAAAAATATAAAACGTAACAAGTAAGTAAAAATAAATTTATAATAATTGAACTGCCTTTCGTAAAGTTAAATATCCGAGGCAAGAATAGTATGTATAGGCTATGTATATAGAATCTGATGTATTAAATTTTATTTCATTTGAAGAGTTCTCAGATTTTGCAACAAAAAAAGCAAGAAAAAAATGTAGTTTTTTTTAAATAAATCAATTCTTAATTTCTATATAGTTGCAAATTATTTTAGTATTTACGTTTTATATTTGCAACTTGCGGTGCGTGAGACGCCGCTACGCGCCGCGTATATGGATACGCAACAACGAGCTATTCTATATCTTCGCTTCCTACGAAGACTAGCACAGTTCAAAATTTCAAACGAAAACTAGCACAACTCACGATTTGCCGCAAAGAGTAGTACAGTTTAGAAATGCCGTCAAGACTAGCACAACTCGCGACTTTATTTTACTTAAAATATTAGTATTTCACGTTTTTATTGGGTTATTTTGTTGGTTAAGTTCCGCATGTAAACCTTGGACAAAGACAGAAAAACCTCAAAGTTTTAAAAGGTTTCGGAAATTTTAGAAGATTTCTAAAAAAGTGAATAATTTAAAAAAAGTTTGTACAAAATTATTGTATTTGTGAAAACAAGTTTAAATTCGGTAAAAAGTTGTAAATTGTGAATATTTAAAAATGTTCATCAGGGGGACAGTTTCGCAAAAATCGGCAAATTTTTATAGAAATTCGTTGTTTAAAGTTTGAGTTGTGCTAGTCTTCGTGGGATATTTTGAGTTCTGCTAGTCTAGCTTGCGTCAAATGAATTGTGCTACTTATGACGGGAAATTGAAATAGTGCTACTCTTCGTAGGGGGCGACGATAAACACTTACTCGTTATCGGCGTTGCATATCTTAGTAACATGGTCTCGAAGTCAAGAGTAGAAATTCAAATTTCATATTTATAATATAACACTTATCAAAAATGGTTATGGTTTATATCTTAAAGCTTATTTCGTATTATCTGTGATTCGACACGGTTTGTTATTTAGCTTTTTGTAAACGTTTTATATTTATATTTGGTTATTCAGGGTTATTGGGTTAATTCTCAGATTTCGGGGCCCCCCAGAACCTCAAGTCTCTAGGCCTCTATACAAAGACGCCCCTGCCGCCCCGTTTACCTGAACGGCCGCGACGGGATCCTAAATACCTCATTGTCCGCTGGAATCTACCGGCGCGTTCGTTACCTTTGCCCAAGGCGGTCGGTTTTAACCACCGTGCTGAACTAAAGGTCCTATCATTCCGGACAAATAATGATTCTTTCTATTTTACGCAAGTAGTCGCTCTGTGCAATTTACCTGGATGTAACAGCATGAACTCGAGAAAAAGGTCATTTTTTATTGTAACTTTTGACCTTGGCATTGATTATGCAATAGATGAAAGAATTCTCATTCCTACAATCTGCATGTTGTTCGCATGCCTAGCCTAACTTTCGCGCAATATACTATAGCTTTCTGCTGTTTAAGTCGGTGCGCTCTGAAGCTAGCCACTGGGTGTGTTTTCTACACTACTGCTCGGCAACACTGATTATTTGCGGCAAATATTTTGTCTACACGATTTTGGTGAACAGTACAATAAGCCGCCGTCAGGCTGTTCTGTTACTAGCTAGGTCACGGAGGCTTCGCCGAGCGTGCACGGTGATCTCCGCCGGGAAAAAGGAGTCACGTCAGCAATGTGGGCCCATAAGAGCTTGGTCTCCTTCTCTTTCACTCCCTTTTAGCAAATTAGTTTCTTTTGTCGTCTGCTGTTTTGTGGCGCGAAATCTGGATTTGAATTAACTATGGGACTCCCTTAAGGGGATGTCGTCCCAAAAAAACACTTTTTTTCTATTACATAAAACTTTTTGAATAAAGTTTGCAAATGAAAAACCGAGTCTGTAGCGCCGTAGTGTTAAGTTTAATGAATCGTTCTACTAAAAGAAAATTACGATCGGACTTTTTGTTTTTCTAAAATCTTGGAAATACGAACAGAT
>JAZHPH010000422.1:14294-44161 GCA_037356405.1 Nasonia oneida | reverse complement strand
AATGAAAAACCGAGTCTGTAGCGCCGTAGTGTTAAGTTTAATGAATCATTTTACCGAAAGAAAAATTCGATCGAACTTTCAGTTTTTCTAGAAGTTTGGAAATACCAAATATCCCGTAGCGAATTTGCGAAGCTTTTGCGCCGACATCCCCTTAAGGGAAAAAAAAGGCGGAGTCGTGAACTAGACGAACTAGACTGACCACTGGGCACTGACGCACAGCGCAAGTGTACAGACTGTGCACGCTGCGCTTTCGAATTGCGTATGATCAAGGTGCGTAATTCGTAATTCGTACATACATACTTGCGTATGATCAAGGTGCGTAATTCGTAATTTGTACGTACATACTTGCGTAGCAAGTTGATGGGCATACAGACCTCTTGTACTACTAACCACAAAGAAGAAGAAGAAGTAAGACGACTTGCGCTTAGGGTACTTTATTATACTTTTGCGGATGGGCACTTATACTTAATGATTCTAGTATTTCTAGTTGGAAATTGTAGTCGATTATTTTGCGCATAATGGAAGAGGATATTTTTCTGGCAGCTGAAAAAATATTATCTGATATTGAAAATATCTTCCGGAAGGATACAAATTTGTGAGCATTTAATTAATGATAGTATATTGGTTTTTAACTTACAGCAAACAAATATTTTTTTATTTTAAGGTAAATAAATCTGGACCTGTTAATGATCTATTATTTATTTTTCACTAATATTTATTTCTTTTTAAATTTTTATTCCCTGCCAACAGTTAGAGATTCGAACGGATTAAAAAATTAAAATGGAGCACAAATGCAGATTAAAATCGATTAATTTAATCTATTTTGATCAGCATTTGTGCTCAATTTTAATATTTTAATCTGTTGTATTTTTCAACTGTTAGCAGGGTTACTCTACTATTATCATTATGGTCCACTGTAGTCAATGCAAAGTAGCCATATATAAATTCAAAGTTAATTATATAAAATTTTTTACTTGATAATAGTATATTATGCCGGGTGGAAGGTAAAAATGTCGCTCATCATTTCACCTTCCCAGAGCAATATGCTACTTTTTGCAACATTTTCGGTAAAAGCACATTTGATTTTTGGCACCTGAAGAGAATGAGAAACTTTTACCCAAGATGTTGCAAAAAAAATTATTTATCATAGATGTATTTTTCTTCCAAGTAAGATTACTATCTTGTTTTCTGTCGTTTATAATTATTTATTGAGTTTGCATCAGAATAATTAAACCATTAGACTGAAATCTCTCGTGAAATGTACCTAGGTGGATATTTATGTTGATTCACATTTATTCTATGTTTCTTCAACATGGATATATGAATTTATTATTTTGGGAATCACTCCTGTATTGAATCCTGAGTATGTTAGATTTGAATGATTCAATAATTGACCCTAGGCTTGTAGTCGTTTGTGGCTTGTTTCTCTGTTGGCAGCAAAATTGTCTTGTTATGTCACAACGCTAACAGCAATCAGGACTAACAAATTTAGGTGTAAAAGATATGGATATTGCTAAAAAGAATTTTTCTTGTATCTACATAAGCCTTTAAAAAGTCAGAAATCAATGTTTCAAATATGTCAAGAAATCAATGTTTCAAATTTATGCAATTCAACATGGGCTCTAATAGAAAATCAGAAATTGTTATACTAATCTATTGATTGCTGAGTGCCAAGATTTTGTTGAAAAAAAAATCGCAACGTGAGACAAATATTTGATGACAAATAAATAAATAAACAAATGAGAGTACCTGAAAAATATCACTGATGCATTTCTAACTTGTAAAAAAATCACTGAAAGTCAAAAACGCACATTTAACTTAAGAGAATTAGTTTCTTTAAGGGAATGTCGTAGATAAAGTCACATTGCAATGACACCAGCTCAAATTGTACTTTTTGTTATTTGCTCAAAATACATTTTATAGCACTGTGTCCTTCAAATTCACTCATACCCCATGCTTTTCCATTGCATAAGCAGCATTCTCTGGCATGGTGCAGGTGACAATTCTACTAGATAACATGCGTATATTTCACACTGGTAAAGTACTATGTGTACTTTTAAAAACAATAATTTACTTAAAAAGTAAATATGCCAATGGAATATGATTATATTATAGTAATATTAGATACAAATATTTATAAAGTAACGAGGATATGTAGGGTACTGGTATAAACAATAAATCTGAATTTTAAGGTTAAGTTTCTGTATTACAAGATACCAGATTTTATTGTAATGTTTTATAATCTTCCGAACACTGTAATAAAAAATTCTGACACTATTAGTAATAATCCTGAAAATACTAAAATTGAAAATCTGGCTTTTAATCATTGAAGTGAGATTTACTAGATATGTTATGAATATTGTTCTACTCAAGATTATTAAATTAAAATTTTATATGAAAGTTAATTTTATTAAAAAATACAATAAAAAAACTTTGAAGAAAGTGTTTAAACTTATCTTTAATTAATGTTAATAAATAACAATACTTTTTGAATTCAAATAACAGGTGTAGAAAAAAAAAGTTTTGTACAATCAAAAAAAAGATATGTGTCAAATTACCATACTATTACAGACACCTGTACCATAATTTAAAATTTTTTTTGGCAAATAACACTTGTATCCAAATGTACTACACTGAAAAATAAACAGCCGTTTCTGCTGTAGAACACGGCAGTTTTAGCGAGTGTCACCACAGTAGCGACTTTTCAGTAAAAACAGTGAGTGCCCTGGTAGAAACGTTAGACACTTATTCAGTATCGGTTGGCCAAATTCGAATGGTTTGGCCAACAGTTTAACCAACAGTTACTCTAAATTACGGCTTAATTCGTCACATTACAGGGGCTCGGTTGGTAAACGAGTAGTCAAATTAAAAATAATTTAAAAAATTATTTTTATTGATTGTAGTTATTTAAATTACTTATATGATGCAGTAGATCGTAAAATAAGTTCAACTAAGATTAAGAAATAGATTTTTTTGATTAAAAATGCCATATTTACATTTTTTTAAATATGATTGTATATAAATAAATATTCGAACTGTAATTATTTTATTTATTACACTTGAGATCATAAGAGACTTGAGATCATAAGAAATAACATAGGTTCAGCGTAGTAAAAAATAGTAGCTATACACTAAGAGAGAGAAACTTTAATTCTTTGTTCGGTCCCAACCTTTTGCATTTGAGAGCACATCACTCAAGCTTGATAAAGAGTCCTTGTCAGTGAACGATAACTTTTTTTCTTCCCTGGCTGAAGTCATCACAACTGCAAAATTAAGAGAAGTTATAATAATTATTATTTGCATGGATTTTGCAGACTAAATGAAGTGCATATATGTTTTACTTACTTTCCATAAGTTTAAAAAACTGTAAGGGCTTCATTTGATCCTTCGGATTCTCTTTATTTCTTGATTTCCTGGTTGCAGTAAAACCCATCGCAAGACCTTTTGATTTGGAGATGACAAGGTCTTTGTCAAGCAAGGATTTCAATAAATTACACTAAAAGAAAAACAAGATTATAATTATGAAAGCACAAATAGAAAATAAAATTAATTTGATTATATGTTACTTACAACATCATTTTAGAGATATCTGTTAGTCTTCAGCATTTCATCAAATTCAAAAAATGCCTTCTTATCATTAAAAGGCACATGCAGCTGATACTTGCGATGCAAGTCAGTTTTTTTTGTCTAAACTAATTGTTTATCAAGCATATAAGTAGTCGATTGATCTTGTGACTCTCGAATGCCCTGTACCTCTTTGCGTATAACAATTAGTTCAGATAATACAGCCATCCTGAATTCTGTAAATAAATTAAACAAAATTACACAAATATAACAAACCTACGTGTACAATATAAGTGTATGATTTGTCAATCTTACCTTTTTCTGATAGAATATCAACATGAGAGAGATCTATTATTGGTAGAGATGCTATATCCCTTGAAGCATGTTGTGCTGGAGCCGTGTGCTCAACCCCTCTAGGTCTCTTCGCTGTTGGTGGATCTATATCCTCATCTAGTAAAGGAGTAACATCTGAAGGAGTTTGATCGTCCATCACAGTATCAACATACTGATTAGTGTAGTCTTCATCAAAATCAAAGTTGGTAGATGCAGTTGATGTTGATGCTCCTGTAAGTTTCATTATAAGTATCATAAAAAATAGTTGAGAGAATAATGAGCCAAGTATTTGTTAGAAATTAAGTAGTTTAGTCGAGTAGTATATGTTTCTCTTACCTTGATTAATAGAACATGAAGCAGATTTATTTTTTGCATCTGATACGTGCTTTCTTTGAGATGCAATATCTTTTGTTGATCGATTCTGATTATTATCAGGAATATTATCTAGATTTTTGTCGACTCTTGGCTCATCACTGCTATCAGCATTAGATTCATCGTAAGTACCTGTTGAAATAATGAGAGTATAATATTCATACAATTATTGTTTATATTTCAAGCATTAAATTATATTTACCACTGTGTGTACTGTTGCAAGAACCAAAATTAGCTTTCATCTTCTCCAAATCATTCTGAAGCTGTCTTCTTTTAACATCTTCTGCCATTTGTAGATTTAAAGCTCCTTCATCACTTGCACTCAGACAATGTTCCTCGGTCTTCAATATTTCAAATTTTTCAAGAGCTTCAGTATATGTCCTCGCTCGACCTTTGATGTCAATCGTGTATTCTTTCCAATTCCCTGAAGGAACTGCAAGAGCTTGCACTAGGTCATGCAGCAAGGTCCAGTCTTCTGGGTTTGATGAAGATGATGGGTATTTAACAGTGCATCGGCCCTTCTGTTTTGAAAAGCCTATCCACTTGGTAGGCACTATGTCCATTTCTCTGGTTACACTTGGTCGTCCTCTTTTGATAAAATTCACAATAGAGAAGTCATAAAGTGTATATCTCTCCGTTACACTTTCAGACTCACTTTCACTCTCACTCATGACTGTTTTCTGTAATTTAATAAGCAAACAATTAATTTCAAAAAATTTGTAGAACTTTAAGGTTATACACAGGTAAACACAAAAAGTTTGAAATTTTGTTTTCTCACTTATAATTTATGATCTAAAAACACTTACTAACTAACTAAAAGCAACCTGGTATAAAGTTTTTACAACTATAGTAATTTATTTTTATTTTTTAATGATCAAAACAACACTGAGGCTTTAGCTGTCAAAACTGTAGTATGATACAGGCTATGTTCGTTAAGGTTAGGTTAGAATAGCATGACAAATTCAATTTGAAATAGAATAAGAACTTTCAGAAGTCACAATAAGAAAAAATTCAATATTAATAACTAAAAATTATAAATACCTTATTTACAATGATATGAAGTAACCGGGGACACTTATACCAATTTTCTAATGTAGAAAAGGTATAACAAACTGTCTTTTTTCTTCTGTTGTTGATAGAGACATATTAAACTTGATGAACTTTTTTGAAATATTATTTATTGGAGCAACTAAATCATCAGATGATAGTTTCTTGATTTCCCAAATATTTAATAAACTTGAATTTGAAAGTACTTCAACTTTATTAAGGTAAGTTTTGTATCTAATAAATATAATATTATCTGAACTATGAAATGCTATGATCTCTGCGATATTTTTATTTTCTAAAAGCACTGTGTTATTTGGGTGGACAGTCAACAATATAATTCCTTTATATTTGATTTTCATAATTTGTTTCTTCTTTTGCTTTAAAATTTCTATATCTTCTGGTATTTTGACCACTTCATTAGAGTGCTTTTCAAGTTCAAATACTCTTTTCGCGTACTGAGAAACCAAGTGCTTTGGTGATCTTAGAAGACTTGTCATTTTACCAAGGTAGGACTCGAAAGGAAATGCACTAATTTCTTGAAGGTTTAATTGAGTACTTTCAATATCATCAGCAACATGTATCAGATTGTGAACATTTAAAGATATAAATGTAGGTCCATAAATAGTTGCAGTGTCGTCCACAAATTTTTTTAGGTTTTGCCTTGCTTCTTGTATAAAAGGAAGTGGATCTCTCTCTGATAACAATCTGCATGATATTGAAAATAACAAGAAGTGGTTGTAAACTTCCTTGGATACTAACTTCTTTAGTAAAAAAATACCCGCGTACAGAAGGAAAAATTTGAACTCCACAGCTTTATAGTTGGTATAATCTTTTGTTGGTCGCATTTTCCTGGGAAATTCTTCTGGTATGTCCTTTTGAATTTCCACTGATCGTCGATTCAATTCATCTTTCAAAGCTGAACTTAAGCAAACTTTATGTTTTGATGTAGACTTCAATAAATATTCCAATACCCTGTTAGTGCATCCAAGATATATCAAATGCATTGGATCTAATATAAATTGGTCGAGCATGTTGATTGGTGGATGTATTAAAGTTAATAATGAGGGACCTGTATGATGATCCGGATCTTCAAATGATCTGAAGTCATCGTCAGTTTTTTTTTCAGCATCACTTTGAAGGAATACAGTCACTTTATTAACTTTCTCGCCAATCACTTTGCATCTTTCACATGCTTTGAATGCACCATGACCAACAGAACCTCTAATGAATGACCTAGCCGGTGTATCACAGCTGAAAAATTTTGTTCGAACTTCCAAGTGGCTTTTATCAATTCTAACACCAGATCTTTGCAAAACATTAACTTCTTGAACAAACTGATCTAAATATTCAGCAGCGTTCTTGGGTTTTCCATGGCCAGCAAAGACTGAAGCAGTGAAAGGTTTGTAAATGTTCTTCTTTGAATAAACTTGACACAAAATTGGCCACATAGTCACTTTACTTGAAGTAAATGGTGAAATGCCGTCAATATTAATAATAAGTTCCAGAAGATTAGTCTCATGGAATTTTGGATTAACTGTAAGCTTCAGTTTATCTTTGATACCAAAATGGTAAAATTCGCCAACACTACCATCGCTCACTGCCATAGCATCAGGATTACACTTCACATTATTCTGGAGAAGTGTTTTTGTACACAGGGGCAAACTTGGCAAAAGCCTCGGCTGCAAAATATTCAATAATCTATTCACATGTGTGTGGGGTGTTTTTGTGTCTACTGTCCATTGTATTATTTGTTGCACTTCCTTTATCTCGCATGCTGAAGCATCACATAATTCTTGGTGTACATCTTGATCCTCGCTAACTGTCACTTTTGAACTTGTAGAACTATCACTGCCATGATCACGATAATAATCAAATCCACTACCATTTTCACTGCAATCACTCAGTGAATCACTTTGATTATTGTTGAGGTTATCTAAGCTACTCAGATATTTACTAGCTTCATGCTTATTTACCACAATTTTCCGAATCTTTTTCTTCTGTCGGTATAGTGCAGAGCGTGTTTTGCCATTCATCTTTCAATAAATAATTTATTTATCTGAGAGATAAAAGCAAGGAAGCACGTATAACTACGCAGTAAGAAAAACTACGCAATAACAACTGCTCCGTTTTGTACTGCGCATGCTCCGCAAACAGACCACGCATCAGACGCTACGCCTACGTGCTATGGGTATATGTATTGGTCAGAAAGGTATAGATATATATTCTATATATATATATATCTACGTGTGTGTGCCGACATCCTAACCCCGAACATGTAAAATAAAATTGACTAAAAAAACCGATTCTTTTGCAATTTCATAGCATTTATTTATGCTCCCTACCATCAACCCAACCATAGTTAATAACGCAGATGTTAATTATTAATGTAACATTATAAACAATTCAATTATTTTTAATTGATGTAATTCTACGATTTCACGAACTGTTGGTTTACTGTTGGTCAATATCGTTTGAAACCGTTGGCCAAACAATTTACCGAAGTTTTAATTGCTAAGCCATTTTGGTTGGGTTATTTTCTACCAGGGTGGCAACTGGTAGTTTTGGCAGGTCTTGGCCAGCTGTCTCTATCTCTAGGATATTTAGGTTATGTATCACCTTGTAAACCATCAAAAATTTTAAGAAAATAGTTTTTTTAATGAGTAATATAATTAATTAAATTAAAGTTATTAGTAATAATCATTATAAGAGAGAAAAATACCTTGAATAACAACCATCAAATTATTACTATTCCATTATCGCATGCAGAGTGAATATTAGCAAATAAGTTACATGAACATTTTTAATTTTGTTACTTATCAGTCCCATAATGGCCATTACTTTATATTTTATCATAATACTATCATTAAAAAAATTATTTTCTTAAGATTTTTGGTGTTTTAAAAGGTGATACATAACCTAAATATCCTGGAGATAGAGACAGCTCGCCGAGACCTGCCAAAACTACCAGTGGACACTCGCTGTTTTTACTGAAAAGTCGCTACTGTGCCGCACTTGCTAAAATTACCATGTTTTACAGTAGAAACGGCTGTGTTTTTTTTTTTCAGTGTATTTCAGTGAAGAAACCTGAATTGATAATAGTTTATTATTATGCAAAAATTAATATCCATATTGTGAATTTTCAAATAGCAAATACAAGACAAAGCTTGACACAAATCACGTTGCTAGCGATACAAACCAATGCAACACCCTTAAGAAAAAAATAAGCATATTCATAGACTCTACTAATTATCCTATTAGACCTACATTACCAGCAGTGCATCAAATGTACCGAGAACGTGATAATGCAACAGAGACACATAACCCATCTACAGACAACACAAGGAAAGAGCCTTTATAAGAACCACCTAAATCTACAAAATATAAATAAGATAGGAGTGAGGCAATCAAGCAGCAACAACTTCAACAATTGAAGATGGCTCGAACACCACAACAACAAGCTGCTCTAGCGAAAAGTACAAGGTTAAGAAGCAGTAAAACTTAATAATTAATAAAATGGATACTTTTGATTATTTAGATATAATTCAAAAGGATTCAATACAGAAAGAAAAAAACATACAGTGGTATTGGCGATCTAAACAAGGCAAATAGCAAGAAAAATGATATAATTATGCACCTAAAAGTAAGAAGCATAAATGCAAATTTTGACAAGGTAAAAATATTTTTTGAAAGTTTGATCGTTAAGCCATCTGTTGTTGTTCTTTCTAAAACATTTGACCCTACTGAAAAAAGCAGATCACAATCAGCTGATTATTAGCTGATAATCTGCTGATAATCGTGTCAAAACGTCAGCTAATTATCAGGTGATATCAGCTTAAAATTTTTATTCTGATTAAGCCTCTCAATTAATCCGTTCGCTTGCGGATGACGACTCGAATTAAGCGTGTGTTTTATTACCTGTTTTACGCAGAACTCTTGAAAAACGTGAGAGGTGAAACTCGTACCTCGGTCTGAAACAATTCGCCCTGGCGCTCCCTACAAATGTACAAAATCAGTGAGATGCTTAACAGTAGTAACAGCAGTAACGTTCTTAACGGGTACAATAAACACAAACTTAGTTAGATTGTCGATTAGACTAAACACATATTTATTATTTCGCGGCGTAGAAGGGAACGGTTCTACGTGATCGACATGAATGACATCGAATGGACGACGTCCCGGAGCAATAGGGTGTAGTTCCCGTTGACCTGGCCCTGACTTGTTCTTTGCCATTATGCACTCCAAACAATTACGGATTTGCATGCGTACGTATCTCCTCAACCTCGGAAAATAATAATATTCTTCGATTCTTTTTGCTGTCTTTTCGATGCCAAAATGACTCCTCAAATCATGATATCTTATAACTAGCGCTTTTCGCATAGCCGCCGGTACTACATATAATTCTCGCTCTTGATTATCGCGTACAATTCTTTTATAAAGTAATCCGTTTTTCAAAACAAAACTTTCTACTCGTTGCTTTTCCAATTTATCTCTTTCAAACTCACGCTTTTTCAGTATATTAATTAATTCTAAGATCGTCGAATCGGAACGTTGAAACACTAAAATCTCGCTCTCATCACATCAAAACAATCTGACTGACTTTCTGCTAACGGAGCTTGTGATAGAGCGTCGACGTGTTGCATGTTTTCTCCGCGCCTGTGCTTAACTTCTAGATCATACTCTGCAATCTCGCTCATCCACCTTGAGATTTGCGCGTTCTTTGTCTTCCACGCATTGAGATACACAAGACTTTGGCAATCGGTTACAACTACAAATTTCAACGCAATTAATAACGGTCTCAACCTAGCTAAAGCCCACGAAATAACCATCAATTCCAGCTTACTCGAATGGTATTTCGCTTCAACCGTGTTCGTGCATCTACTTATCGCATAAACTAACCGCAGTGGCTCATGTTCCGCATCAGCTTGCAGTAGCATCGCGCCTAAACCTGCAGCTGAAGCATCTGTATGCAATTCGGTTTTCGCAGCGTTCGGGTTGTATAATTTTAACACAGGTTTCTTTACTAACGCAGATTTTATGTTTTGAAACGCTTCCTCTTGCGCCTGAGCCCATACAAAACAACATCATTTCGCAATAAATTGGACAGCGGCTTTGTTCTCCTAGTGAAATTAGGGACGAAACGCCTAAAAAATCCCGCTAGCCCAAGAAATCGTCGAATCGCGTGTTTATCCGTCGAACGCGGAAATTGGTCGATTGCCGCAATTTTACGCTCACCAGGTTGAAGTTCACCTTCTCCAAGCATATATCCCAAAAATTCGACGCGTCTCATTCCGAATCTACACTTTTCAATATTTAGAGTTAAACCTGCGTCTTTTAGTAACTGCAATACAATCTTGAAATTGTTCAATAAATCATCCCAGTTTTCCGCGTAAACAAATATATCGTCAAAAAAATTCAAAGCTATTCCCAATTTACGGACTTTTCCTAATACTAACTCCATCAATTTCGCGAAATAAATCGGTGCCCATGAGAGATCAAGCATCCCCGTTTCAAACTGTCCCGTTTGTGTTTCGGTAATGAACGCGGTTAAAGGCTTAGCTCTTTCTGTGATTGGCATCTGCAGATAACCCATATATAAATCTCCGGTGTTGAATATACGAGCTTTATGAAACTTTTCCAGAAAATCGTCGAAATTCGGAATGGGAAAATTCCTCTTACGCGACAGTTTATTTACCTTCCCGTAGTGAACAACCATTCGAGGGCTACTATCAAAGTCTGAGACTAACGTGTCTAAGTCATCTCGATCTCGGCTACTAAGCTTGTACGGTTGTGAAGAAACTATTTCATTACTTTCGACTTCTATATCCATGGTTAATTTGTCCGTTCTGCCTATCTCACTCAATTCTTTCGCAAAACATCGCCGATATTTATTTAAAAGTACAAGTAAAACACCCTTTTGCTCTTTCGTAATGCGTTTATCCACTATAATTTCCTCCAGCGTAATCGGAGCGTACCTAGGCGTTAATTCTTTCGCGACTTCTATTCCAAACAGAGATTCACCTACAGTGTTTAACACATCAACAGATCTACACTCATTACTAGTATTTATCACACCTACTGGCACTTTGTACGAGTCAATCGCGACATTTATAAAGTTTATTGTACCGGGTTTCAAATCGACGCATTCCAACGCATGAACATTCGTTTTTGTCGGCCTCTTTGTTTCTCCTTAGTCAACATCCGCAAACACTAAATTACCTCCAACCTTCGAATAACTTATATCTTGAGTTTCTGTGAAAGGACGTTCTAAAATTACATCATATTTCTGCGCTGTATCAGGCACGACTCTAAAAGTTACGTCGCGCGGTTTTAAATCATCTAACCGTACCATTCCTACAACTACTCTCGGGGATTCAACCGTATTACCGCCAAAACCTCTTAGAATCGAAGTCGCATTCAACATTTTGTATCCTTCACGCAAAACAATAATTGACTTAATCGTACAAACTGAAGCTCCCATATCGATAAACGCAACAAATTTCTTATTATCAATACTAATTTCGTGCGCAAACTTTTTGACTGATGCGTCAGAATCGGATGAATCTACTAGAGCGATATCACTAAGTGTATTTGTCGTTGATTTTTCTTCTAGCTGCGTCACGTTATTCGTACATCGAGAAGCTACATGTCCCGGACGCTTACAAAGAAAGCATGTAAACACTCGCTTCGGCTTCGAACAATTTCACGCTAAATGCCCCGACTCACCGCAGTTGAAGCACTTCCCCGAATTATATGCACGCTTGTCCTTCTCCGAATGGGCGCCGCTGTTGGTAGTCGCTGCTCCTCGCTCTGACGCTGTTGACGATGTTTCGCTGCTTGAGCCGTGGTCCCCCCTTCCACTCTGTTTCGCTTCTCCCGGTGCGTTGCGACGATCTCGATGCTCTCCAAGACGTTCACGTCGGTTGCTGTGGATTTTCTCGACTCTCACCAAATCTTGCAGAATTTCGTCCTCGTGTCCAAGCGCGTAATGCGCCAAATCACGCGACCATAGGCCGGCAGCTATTTCGTCTCTAATCTCACTTACTTCTAAGTCTAAACCTTCACAAAGCCAGATTTTATCCAAGAAGTAGTCTTGTAATGTCTCGTTCAGATTCTGAGAACGAGCTGCCATCGCCTTCAGCTTTTCGCTCCGTGACCTCTTGTACGTAAATGCTCCTGAAAACGCTTCCTTGAATTCTCCGAACGTCTTGACTGTCGATGATTTTGTCAATAACCATTCCCATGCTCCTTTCTTCAACTTTGATTTTGCGATGCACAAAGTACAATTATACAATGCACCCCATTTATACAATGTTTTTGCATTCTCCAACTCGTTGATCCACGCTTTCGACTTTTCCGGGCCTTCATTTCCGAAGAAGTCTCTGATTATATGGTGCGCATTTGAAGCTGAGAGAATTTGGGCTTGATCCTGTCCTCCATTCAATGGCAAATTCTCGACAATATGCGATTGCATTGCCATGACTTGGGTAAGCGACGCGATTGCCTGAGCCAAAAGGTCATTCTGAGAATCCGCTGAACCTGGCGTCGATCCTCGATGCTCCCTTTCCAACTCCTCAATCTTTCGCTTGAGCTCGAGCGCTGTTTTTTCCGCCTGTAGACGCTCTTCTTGCCGTCAAGCCTTTTGTCTCTCGATCTCTTGCAATACTGCCTCTAAATTCTTCTCAGACATCGTTTCTCCCAAATCGGATATCAAATTGTTCTCAATCACAAATTGTTCAAACTCGTCCAACCCCTTTGATATAAATCCACACTTTTACAGTACAAAAACCGTTCAGTCTACTGTCCACTCTTTGACACACTACCGGTGTATCCCACTTCTGAATTGTTACGTGACACTTTATTCAAAGGGGCAATAGATGACACATTCACGCAAAATGACCGTAACTCTTTCAAAAACGTGTAAATAAGTTTAATAATCAAATAAAATGGAAGGTTACGTTAAAAGTTATGGCTATTAGTTTACTTTTATCTAATTTGCTATACAGTAGATTCGTTATATAGCTAAGCGCATCTTTAGTGCCTTTATTTTTCATGAAACCAAATTGATTCTGTGCTAATATTTTATATTTATCAAAGAATGAGTGAAGTCATGCATAGATCATTTTCTCAAAAATTTTAGATAGATTTGATATCAACGATATCGGTCTATAGTTTGATATTTTAGTTTTAGCGCCAGATTTATAGATTGGAACTTCTGCTGTTTTTAGGGCCATTGGCCATACAGATCTTTCAAGGCATAAGTTAAAAATATGAGACAGTGCATTAACAATAATATATGATATTGTTTCCAGGGATTTGGTTGTAATATTATCAACCCCCCCCCCCATTCTTTAATATCATATTTTCAATAATTTGGAGTATCTCTAAATTACTAGTCGGTTCTATGAATATAGAGTGTGTGTTAATAGGTGGCAATTTTAAATGGTTACCCTGTGGGTTTATTATTTTATCACTTAAGTTTTGTCCAATTTAAAAAATATAGGAATTCATGTTATTAGCAATTAGAACTGTGTTATCTATCATATTATCATTACTAATTTTAATTTTACTTATAGTATTTTCGGTTTGCAAACTATTTCCCATTTTATTTTTTATGTATTTCCAAAGTTCTTTTGAATTGCTCATATTCTTCTTAATTAGATTTAATTAGTTTTCTTTCATAATTCATTTTTGCCTCATTAATCACTTTATCAAGATGCTTTACATAGTTTTTATATTCTAGTTTTATTTTATCATTATTTGGTTCCTTTTTCATTTTAAAATATAATTGTTCTTTTTTTTCACATGATATAATTATTGCCTTGGAAATCCAATCCTTTTCTTGGATTTTTTTCATGATTATTTGTTTTTATTACTTTTTTTTTATTTAATTAGGCAATCTTGTATCTCATCTATAAGAAAGTTTGTAGTTTCATCAGGATCATGCATTGACTCTATTATATTCCAATCTTTGTTGGTTGCTATTCTATATAATTTAGTATAATCATATTGATGCTGTACAGTCATATTTTTTATATTTGGTAGTTTTTCCATTTTCAAAAATAGTGGTTAATGATCTGTAAAACGGGTGGATATTTCAAAAGTGTTAGTGCTGATTGACTGAGATTTTATATAGATATTATCAATGCATGTTCCGTTGACGCCAGAATCACTAGGTCTACCCTGGTAGCAAATGGCCGATGAGTTCTGGCCCGTTCCCTAGCGACTCGGTAGAAATGAAACCCAGAATCCGTCGAGAAATATGCGTAGTTTCTAACCCGAGTAGCAGAAGTTCTCTTAATTTTTTGTGCATGCGCATACGGTTCAGGCTAGGCACAGGCATACTAGAAGGATATGACGCGTATTGTAGAGGTTGTCTGCTATGTTATACAGCAGAATAGCATAGCAGACGAGAACTACAGTTCTCACAGTTTCAGTCAATGTTGAATAATAAATATCGTATAAATTTAGTAGTATGTTTTTTTACATCTAGTATATTTTTTGAAGGGGAAATATGATATTCAAAGTGCGCATTAAGAGTGAAAACCTAACACTACACATGCATACTCTCATATATGACAGTATGTACAAGCATGTTGTACTGACTGACTTTGTATTATTCAAGTACAATTACTGTGTAAAAAGTGTCATCAATGTGCTCAAAGTCACCGATGATGAGGTTTGCACAGGTGTTTTCACCACATCAGTATGCGAGCCAGTTACTCTCATCCACCAAATCTCTCATAATCATGGTAAATCCATGATATTAAAGGTGGATGTTCGTTTTTTTTGCGTTAAGACTTGTTCAATTATTTAGAAACAGACTGCCATATAAGTTTTTACTCAACAGTCTTGGTTCGGCTTTTCACCCTGAAACCTATGGCTTTGGCGTCAAAAAATACAGGTGGGTCTATAGATAAAAGTTGAATTCATATCAGCTAGAATGAATTCAACTCAATATATTGTTTTAATATGCCAACACAAATTAGGTTGCAAAATTTCAGCCCTCTAGGTATGATAGTTTTCAAATCGTCATTCACTTTCCTAAATTGCTTATTGTTAGTTTTAATGGCTTTCTTGTTGACTAGGATATCACAAACCTTGTTTGTAAATTCTTTCTAGCCTTGTTCATCTGTTTTAATATTCTTGACGATGATTTTGGGTATTCTTTTTCTTCTAGTAGGTAGTACATTGGACATAACTTGTGCGTAAGTTTTTAGGTTATGCTGTAACCTCTCTGAATCATCACTTTTCTCTTTTTTTATTAGTTCTTTGAGCAGTAGATTTTTATCCATTAGTTCTTGATTAAGTTGTTTTAATAACTGATTTTCAACATGTAATTTTTTAAATCATTATTGTCCGATAGAATTGTTAGGTTAAATTTGTCTCCTCCATCCACTAATTTGGATGCATTTTCATGTGATGACAAGATCGAAATTTCATCTAGAATTTTATGTTTAACCTCATCCTCCTTTGAACTTTTTATATGAGCTATTAGAGTTTTAGCTTCTTGACTTAATGCAATATCATGGTCTTTTAAGGTTATTAAACTATATCACGCAAATATTGTACGTTATTGTAGATAAATCGATACCAACAATAGTCAGTTTTCTCGAATTGGCTAAAGCTTTTGATACAGTCGACCATAAGTTGTTATTAGATAAACTGTACTGTATTGGTATTAGAGGACAAGCGTTGGATCTTCTTCGAAGATATTTTTATAATAAGTACGGGTGTTCCACAGGGTACAATACTGGGTCCACTCCTATTTATTAGGCACCATCGCGACACGGAAGTGCCTTATAGTTTCGTGTACGAAAAATGTGTGAGATGCGATATCTCACGCAATTTTCGACCGATCGGGCTGAAATTTTAGAAGTCTCCTTTTGCAAAAGCTAAAAAACTATTTTTTTTATCCCGATCCTCTACGTCGTTTTGAAATGCGGGCACAATTTGTTTGATTTTTAAGCGTTTTTTTAATACAAATTTTCCTGTGATGCGATTATCTCGGAAAGACTTTAATCAATCGGGCTAAAAATTTGTGTGCGAACTCCCCTCGTAATACTGAGCTGACAGATTTATTTTGGGCTTGATCCTGCACGTATACGCAGAATGCGGTCACCTCCAAAAATCGCTAAAAACGGTTTTTTAGCTCTAAGTAGTATTCTAAGCATTCTAGAAAAAAAAGTTAAATGGAAGTTATAGATCTTTGAAAAATATAACTTTTTCCCATTAACATCAAATCATGAAAATGCTTAGAATTTTTTACAGCTAAAAACCAATTATTTGCCATAAAACATTACGGATTTACGTTTTACATGAAAATGTTAAATGTAAAAGTTGTAGACATGTTTAAAATACAAGTTTTTACCGTGGCAAACATTTTTTTAACACTTTTTGACATACACAACCCTAAAAGCGATTTTTTGATACATAAATTCAATAATAACTTCGGTGCAACATGCCCCATCCAACCCAATTATTTTCAGCAATTTTCCTATATTATTAAAAGCTGAAAGTTATATTTGGGCCTTTATCTCATACATATATACAAAATTAAACCACTTTTTTAATTAAATTATAACAAATGCATAATTTAGGAAATACGTAATCGCCGAATACAATCCGTGTAACTTGGCATCATATAACGACGTACGCTATATTAATTAAATCTTTTAATCTGAATCAGTACAATTCACTTTCAAAATTGAAGTGTATATACTGAACTAGAAAAACATAAACTCAATAAAGAAAATTGCTTAGATTGAAGAAAAGCTCTAAGTAGCTTACTACATCCCTCTAAACTATGCTAAATGCCTAAACAATCAATTTTCTAATATTCTTATTGAAATCCTACAAACGAAATATCATCTTTTTGTTTACTTCCTCTTAAAAACTGCGATACAAAAGTGTTGTATTATTTATCTGAAATTACAATAGAATAAAATTAAAATAAGATATATTTTAAGAATATCCCCGGCTGAAAATAATCATGTGATAATCATATGATAATCATATGATACTTTCGACCGAATCCTCATATCAGAATCATATGATTGTCATATGATATATCGTAAATTCTCATAAAAATAAATAATTATTTAACCCCTACTTGATACTTATTAATTATCTTTCTTTGTACTACTGATTTGTAAGTTGCATCGAGAATTTATTTTTACATAAATATTACATTGAAAAAAATCCGGATGAGGATACGGTCGCAAGTATCATATGATTATTTTCAGCCGGGTCTACAAACAAAAATTAATAATTGATACAAATACAAATAAGTTACTAATTTTCTAGTAGTTTTGATGATAGTGTTGATGTCCGCCAGAAGAATACCAATCAAAACTTTGACAACAATATTGAAAAAAAAACAGGATAACCTTGCGTACTGGCACCGGATTTAACCACACTACCCTGTAAAGACAAATAATCCTAAATAAATAATATTAGTAAAACAATTATCTACCTATTAGATAGACTTAGGCATCGCCAACACTGATACTGCAAACAATTTCTGGTTTGCTGTATGAGTCACCTTAATTTTCTTTGCACCTGTAAACAAGCCAACTTTCAAAAGATTTGCCAACGGTACAAGATTTATTGTCATTGAATTATTCGATCTTATTTGTTGGTACGTTTATTTTTGCGCATTTTATAGGTATAAGTACTTGTCTAACTATTTGTAGCCGAGTGCAAGCCACGGCTACGCTTTAACCAACACCATAGCAAATTGCTCGGCCCGAGAATAATACCCTCCCTTTTTACAGGCTGGAGTACACGCGCGTTAGAAGCGATTCGGATTTAAGCACGCGAGACAACGAATTTTCGTTAATGGATTCGAATAGAAGAGTATAGGTTCAAGCGTATGTGTCACTTTTTAAGTGGTGCACAGGCCATAGTGTGAGCTCTATTTGCAAATATTTACAAGAATGCCAGACGAGAAAGGACACTGTATCTGAATTAAGTTGCAATCAACGTGACAGTAATGTTAGTGCCTACAATGCAATTTACAAAGTAATAGTTACAGTAATATTACAAACGCCTCAACGTGTAAAACATCTGATTAGCGAGCACTTCTTACTTATTTTCCCGACATTATGCGAGACGCCACACGTATTTGTCGATGAACGCAACTTAGTCAGCAAGTATACATTTATAAGGAAAAATTCGTTAGCTCATGAAATTTTTCTTCAATATATATATATTACATTGTGCCAAAATTGCTCAAGTTGAATGAATGAAGAACTTCGGGTGACCAATGAGTGAATAAAGATGGCTAAAAAAATATTATGATTAAAATTCTATAGTAAAATTGCAAACCTTATCAGATTTTAAAATTTATGAATAATAAATCATCACTGATTTGAAAGATAACATTTCTAGACATTTCTCTTGTCATCTATGATGCTCACTATTCTCAAAGACAATAGCGTATCAAGATAAAAAATACAACACAAGATGTAGTGTATCAAAATTTCATTCAGTATGATTAATGCATTTTTTATGCACCTTTGTCTCTTCAAAGAGTAAGTAATTCAAACTACTATGCTGCTTATGCTACGTAGTTGAGTCATTTTTGTTTTCAAGACAAAGTTATTTAAATCATGAAATATAAAGCAATAAAGGAGATGTGGCCCTCTACATTCACAAATCTCTGACAGTTAGCGTTATTTCATCATGGTCTGGTAAGCCAGGCAAGTCTGAATATCTCTTCTGTGTATCGGCAAAGGGAGTCTCTCCTATCTTCGTGGGGGTTGTGTATCGTCCACCTCATGCTCCATTCTTCCAAGGCTCTAACTTCATAGACCAACTAACAACCCACATGCACAACTATTCCACGAAGGTCATAATGGGAGACTTCAACTCTGACCAACTTTCTTCATCTGAAGATGCCAAGCTCATCAATGCCTTCATTGATGAAAACTCCCTTTCATGTGTTCCCTATGGTGCCACGCACCACAAACAGGGTTCTGATACCTGGCTTGACATGTGTCTTATCGACGAGCAGGATCGCCTGCTGTCATACTGGAAGACAAACTCACCGTTCATCAACGGACATGACCTTATCACGGCCACTCTCGACGTACAGATTCCACGATACGTACCTAACACATACTCTTACAGAAACTTTAAAGGAATCAGCGCCGAGAAGCTAAGGGACTTTCTTAGCGCATGTGACTGGTCATCCCTCACCTCTTCATCACTCGACGAATGCATATCCACACTTAACGCTAACGTCACTAACGCCATCAATCATCTCGCCCCATTACGGACTGTGACACCAAGAAGACAGCGTCACCCGTGGTTCACCACGGCTCTTCGTGACCTTGTATCTGAGAGAGACAGGCTTTACAGGCGTTTCAGGAACTCCAGACTTGATTCGGATCTCCGCATATATAGGCTAGATAGAGACAAGGCTCACAAACAAGTCGAGGAAGCCAGGCTGAATTATTACTATTCACGCCTGTCAACCTTGACTGATGAGGCCGAGATCTGGAGAGAGCTGGAGAAACATGTAATTTCTGCCACCAAGGCCCCTTCACCATCTCGTTATAACACAGATGAACTCAACAAGCATTTCAGCTCGATCTCCAATGATCCGTTAGCTCCTGCTGTTGAGGATTATCTCCTCACCCTGGAAAGTCTTGACCTCCCGGAACATTTCGAGTTCAGCACCATAACGGAATCGGATGTGTTGGCTGCAGTATCGCACTTCCATACTCAGGCCAGGGGAAGCGACGGAATCCCTCAGGTTGTCATCTCAAAAGTGTTACCAGTTCTCGCTCCCCTACTAAGTCATATTTTCAACCTGTCTCTGAGCGAACCCTGTTTCCCATCTGCCTGGAAATTGTCGCTTGTGCATGCACTCAACAAAGTCAGTTCACCAACAGCCCCGACTGACTACCGTTCGATTTCATTTCTCTGCTTTCTCTCCAAGGCCCTGGAGTGACTGGTGCATAGGTAAGTCTCACAATACCTTGAATCAAGACTCTTACTAGACAACTTTCAAACAGGCTTCCGCACTGGCCACAGCACTCAGTCTGGCCTAATTAAGCTCACTGATGATGTCATGGTCGGGATAAACAAAAAGAAAGTGACACTTCTCCTCCTCTTTGACTTTAGCAAGGCGTTTGACGCTGTATGTCACGTCCGGCTCCTGAGAAAGCTATCCACCTTCGGCTTCTCTAAGCAGGTCATTCGCTGGTTTGCCTCCTATCTCACTAGGAGAGAGCAGGCCGTCGTTGGTGACAATAGCGAGCGCTCCTCTCCGCGGCGTCTTAACATCGGCGTCCCGCAGGGCTCCGTCTTAGGTCCCTTGCTGTTCGCATTGTACATCAACGACATCGGTTTCTGCCTTGATTATCTATGCGGATGACTTGCAAATTTACAGTCAATGCCACCTCGAGGAGCTCGATTCTTTATCAAACAAGATGAGTGCTAATGCTGAGAGGATAATGGGCTGGGCTGCGCAAAATAAGCTCAAACTCAATGTTAATAAAACCAAAGCAATTGTCCTGGGCTTCCCTTACTACATAAATTTACTTCCCTCAACAGCTAACACTTTTATTAATATCGGGGGTGTCCAGCTCAGCTTTGAATCCTCTGTGCGTAATCTGGGATTGGTGCTTGACTCTAAACTCACGTGGAAAGAGCACGTTACACAAGTATGTAAGCGTGCTCACTCGCTAATGTATAGGATCTACTTTTTCAGAAAGAGTACCAATCTCAGGTTGCGCAAGCATCTTGTGCAAGCACTCCTATTTCCGATCATCGACTACTGTTCTCTTGTATACTGTGACCTGACGCAGGAACTCGACTTAAAACTACAGAGGCTCGTGAACACAGGAATTCGGTACATCTATGGTGTAAGGAGAGATGAGCACATCTTCCCGTACAGGCGGGAGCTGCAGTGGCTAACCACTGCCGGACGCAGGAAGTACTTCACAGCTTGTTTCTTACGTAAAATGTTTAACTCGGTCGCACCATCATACGTACTGGCCTTTTTTGACTTCCGCGTCACATTCCGGCCTGTAAGGGGCGAGGTGACACCTCTGGAAATTCCTGCTTTCGCGACGGAGACGCTGAGGAACTTGTTCCATATCAGCGTTTCATACCTATGGAATAACCTGCCATCACACATCAGAAACACTTCATCCACCGTCACTTTCAAAAAACTTGCTAGGGATCACTTTTTTCAACTGGAAAACACATAAATCGTACACAGTCCACGCACACACACACCTACTTTTTCGCTCATTCCACTTTTACTATCGCCTCACTCTCTCATTACATATCCTTTAAACATACCTCAATCTATTATCTATTGTATTGTTTATTTTTTCTTTTCTCATCTGTAACACTGTAAACTTATAATCGTACAATATAATGTACGCAAAATAAAACTAATCTAATCTAATCTAATCTAATCTCTCTTTCTTTCTCTCTCTAGCGATTACGTTTAAAGTGAAGCATAACCGTCAGCGTTTCATATTCGAATGGTATTCGCACTCCGTGCTGATCCCTTATATCTATGACAATCGAGCGAAAACTGTGATGTAAAAGTGGAATATAATTAGCAGGTGCAAAATGTCTCACGATATTACTGCCGAATTTGTACTTTGCACTATTCGCCAGCATACATCCGTGTACACGTAGAGCTGATCGGGAATAGTTCGGGAAAGCGATGCTGGTCTGTTTCCTAACGCGACTACACTGCCCATTGACGATGTGACAAAGGTGACGTTTTGATGAATTTGGGGAAAGGTAAACGGCCGATGGGCACTTCCGACTGATCTAGTGTTTTTGTTTTGCGTGCGACAACGTCGCTAATCAGTTTTATAATCTTGAAATCTTGTATGGGCCGGCCGTCTATACTGACTCTGCCAGTGATATCCCACTTGAGACGATCGCCGGCAACGGTTTTCCAGTGTTTCAACAGAAGGCGCGTTTTTGAGCGTAACTCTTGGGCATGCTGTCGAGTATAATTTCTTCATTCATTGGTGCCGTTGTGATCTCTATTGGCTGCTCGTAATCGTGTTCAGCGTGACGTTCGGAATCTTTGAAAAACAAATATTAACGCAGTACTTGTAAATAGTTTTGACATTTTCACGCTCATCTGTAAATTTATTCGAATGTAGAATTGTGTACATCTCGGAATCAAGTCTCGAGAGATTGTATGCACGAAAAAATATCTTCGGGCACGATAATCATTTTTCTCGCACGACCCATTTTAGTCTTCCGCTGCTGCTGACTGAATTAAATAAGTTCAAGACAAGAACCCCGATAATAGGTGCGAGTAGAAGCGGCAAAAAAGCATCACCGTGCTGTACGAGAACTCGTTTCTTTTTCTGCCAATTGCTGACAGATTCATTATTATTGTAAATTGTCAATTTTCTCAGCACGTTTTTGTGCTTTTTGAGTCGTCGTTTATGCGAGTCTTTGATTTTGATTGCACCTTGCAAGATATTCAAAGCGCACTCGCATATGCAACGCACGAATCTTTTGTCGGCTGTGCGTAAAAGAGCCGTACATTATTGGCCGTCCGTGTGACAAAGAGCGTTCAGTACAGCTACTCGTTTTCTGTTGAAATGCTTGGTGTCCAGTACAGCCACGGGTATACAACAGCCAGCCTGTTTCTTCCGATGTTGTTGGCGCCATATTTTTACTTTTTACCGAGTTTCGGCACGTAGGCGTACTGAATATCGTCGCTTGGGAATATACACGTGCGGACCCTATACTTGTTCACGGCCGCTTGAGTTAGATCGAGAAAAAGATACGAGTGAGGTCCGCGCGTAGCGTCTATGTAAGCCTCCTGCAGAAACCTCGGATCTTTCGGATAAATTTGTCGCGCCAGATGTCGAATCTGAGCTCTGTCGCGAGGATTTTTAAATATAACAAGATACTTTGAATTTAAACTTATGTCGCGCTGAGACTTTCCCTGGTGAAAAATATTCTGCGTCACCAGAAAGACCGACAAATTCAAATGATGAGACGAACGCGAGAACAAATCCAGAACTATATCGTTCCATGATTCTCGCCAAGTCGTCGAGTAATAAATAATTTTTTCTTTCCCTTATCCACGGAGTAATCGCTTCGCTGCGGAAGTCCTTCTTGAAACTCGATAGGTACAGCAGCACTCCCACCAACTTTCAATTCACTGCGGTACATCTCTTGCCACTTGGTATAGTAGAGCAAAACCCTGTCGAAGCGAGCATCGCACATCTCCGGCAGATGCTCAAGAAATTTTTTCAGAAACCAGCTTTTTCCAGCTCTTGTCGGTCCTGCTATGCACGTCGTAAAAGGGTGCTTCCAACGCGTATCCATCTTTTCGACTGAAGCGCTCTCTTCTCGAAAAGCGCGTTTTATTAGTATTATTCCTCTACCGCGGGCGGCGGGCGCGCGCGCGGGACGCTTATAAGCGTATATTAGGCCCCACGAGTATCATCCGCGGACGAGCCGTCTATCCGCGTGCATGTACGGCTCGCCTATAAGCGTGCGATGATGAGTGGGTAAAGGAGAGAAAAGGATGTTATAATTACAAAAAAAAAAATTTGAAAATACTTTTTTTTTATTATAAATATATTAAACATAACGCAGAACAATTTATATTACTTAAAAACTAATACAAAAACGAGATTCTTTAATTTACTTTATTTTATTCACAAACAACTTACATACTATACTTAACTTTTGTAACCGTACAGGAGCGATAACCTGGGAGTAACATACCTACGCTTTTTTAGAACTATGTTACACGATTTGACCTTTTCTTGCGTGACGACAGTGTGGTCTGGCAGTCTTTTAATAGAATTAAACTTAAGAATAATGCATTCATTCTCTTCATCAGGCTTAAAATAATGTTCATTCATACACTTAATGCTAGGATCATTTATTCTCAAAGAATTGGAGAAATTTAACGAGATACCCTTGACTTTACATTTTTGGGATACCTCGTCAGTTCTCGAATTCACGGTTCTGTAGCCGTAAAATTTCGGACCACCTGAGAGGAAGCTCATAATATAAGTCCCTTCGTCGAGCAACGAGCCTAATGGGGGCCTGTATTCTTATGCGTTTCCGTTGCACACAAATATGCACGAATCAGTGTCGCAGTACAGGGTTCGCTTGCCGAGCTTCTCAAAATACGAAAATAGTTTCAAGCGGGCCAGAGTTGTCGTGTAGGCTGCTATAACTACGTTCGTGTATGGAGTAGACTCCACAACATCGTCGATGTACTGCCAGTTGGCGTACATCACCTCCTCGTTGACCAGCAGGAGACTCAAGACCTCTTTATCCTTGGCTGTTAGAAGTTTAAGGAGGTCTTCGCGCTCCTTGGCGATCACCGTCTGTTTTAAATTATCGCGCTGTCCGACCTTGCCCCAGAACGAGCGATATCCCCTCATTCTCGCGATACTTGCGAACGTAACGCGCTTTCGATTCCGCGTCAACGCACCAAGCTGGAAACCCCGATGCTTCATGCTTTAATCGCAAGAAAGTGTCGATGTAGCCAGCAAAAAGTCCTCCTTCACCTGTGAGCGGATCGTACTCGGTCATACTATACTGCCATATACGAATATTTCAGTTATAATATAGCCGAGTTCGATGGCTTTTCGTAGCTCTTCCGCCACCCAGGTTCCGCTGAACTCTCACTGACTCGCATCCGGGTGGCAACAATCGCTCTGCCGCATCTCTTCGCAGCATGTACGACACAGTGCGAAGAGAAGCTTGCCGTGCATTTTTATCGGCAAAAGAGGCTGATACAAATTTCTCGGCGGTAAAACCTTACATTTTAGCAGCCCATCTATGGCCGAAAAATTGTTGAGATTGCCACCCCTCAGCTCATTAGATTCATCGCCGACGTAAACCTTTGGATAACTGAGCGGAAATCTGCCTCGTTTACAAATGTAAAGATACAGTGAGCATATATCTGTATACAGAATACGCTAGCCTGGCTTAGCATCGTAAACTGCGACGAAATTTTCGGTCCGTCCGCCGAAGAACGCGTCACGAGGATTAAGCGTTATTTTGCTGATGAGCGGATGCTCCGACACGTACTTGGCGATTTCGGGGTTTTCACGCTTGACTCTGTCAAACTCGCACTCCCAAATTTCGCGCGTCTCGTAACCGAGTTCTTAGATCTGCGCGATTTTAGCGCGTGTACTTTCGAGCAACGCGTTGAAAGTACGATCCCAGGCATTCGGCTTATTGCGATTGTTTTTGAAACATTCAGGACAGCCATGCGTATAGCAGCCCTGGTATTCCAAAACGATGGGATTTTCTGCTGGTTTGGTAGATGGTAAGAATCCATCGACCAAAAATCCCTCGCGAAGCCGATATTCGCGCGCTCTGCCTGCATTCACGATTTCGCGACCGATCTCTCGCTCGCACTGCAGCAGCCACTTGACGGCTTTTTGGGAGTGCTTGTCGGCGCGCCTATACCCGCCCCTGAGGACTATTCCTATAGTCTGTGGTTTTAAGAAATTTTTTCTATAGAGATGAGAGCACGCGGGCGCAATTGTAGTAGCCACTACAAACGGGTCCGGTCTTCGACCTCGAGAAAAATTTTTCTGAAAGCCACACACGCGCGACGCAGAATCGTCACATCTGTGCGACAGTAATCGACGATTTCCTTGCTGAAATCGAATACTACGTCCGCTGCACGCAGCTGTGCCACAGCAAGAACTGCTCGCGCTCGGTCGACGACATAGTGTCGGGCGAATAATAGTGCGCATCCGGTATTTCGCCACGGTATTCAGCGTTAGCCGAGGTGTTAAGAAGGTGGGGAAAACAGCCTTTTTTCGTAGTCTCACCTAAACCGAATGTAGCAGACAACGCGGCCAACTTCATTTGAAAATAGCTAAGACTATCGATGAACTTTGTGCGTCCATACCGGATGCACAGTATTTTCTGACCATTCAGTATGATGCTTGGCGTGTAATTTATTTTACGTTTGACAAACCGTCGTAAAACGAATTGCGCATCGTACCCTCATGCGTTGTGTGCGATGCATATTATATTTTCAAAGTCCGTTTTGTCGCATACTACAAGCTGTAGCAGCTGACCAACGGGATCTTCGGTAAATACATGCTCGCGCACACGGCACGAGGGACACTATTCTGAAATGTTGTCAGAACTTATGCACTCCGTGCAGACTTGCTGTGCAACGCAAACATTCGGGACATGCATCTTTATGCTTTCATCACCACGATACGATGCTTCTTGCATCGTTTCCAGATCTTAGGAAACATAAAGATATTTTTTCGCTGAAGCATCATTTTTTTCGGCTGTATAAAACAGTGTTGATTATAACCGTGTGTCGACTTGCAATGTCGACACCAATTTTCGCCGCACTCGTGCTTACCGCGCTGCCGGTTCACGCTTTTGCAGCAGGTAAGACAAATCTGCAACACATCGCACAATCGCTTGTGCTTCGTTTTGTATGATCCCGCAACCGAATGTTTGCGAAAACATACATCGCCAAAAAAACTGCGATTGCGCGATGCGCATTTTTGCTAAGCTTTGTTCTCGCTACAGGGTGGCGAGATGAAGCAGCGCGAACACAGCTGCTTAAAGTTGTGATCCTCGATATTACTGTAGCCGCGATTGCAAAAAGTACAGAAAAATTTTGCCTTCGCAGCTCCAAAAATATTGACGATCACATCGTAATGAAGCTCGGAGTAGAGCAAAAAAATTACGGTTGTGCAGGCATCGCTGCGTCCGTCAAAAAATGGTGAATCGTCGGCGGAACTATTATTACCTCCTCAACCCTGTGAGCTCACAGTGGCAGAAGAAGGCATCAATGTGTCGGGATGTAGGTTAGGATTTTACGGTGACACCGGGTGTCATCTACGTGTGCTCACGTAAACGAAGCTCGGTGTCGTTCGGGAGTTCCAGGTTGCTTCGTGTGCTCACGATGGCAATTTGGAGTTTCGGGTTTCGGTTCGTTTACTAGATCGTCACTTGGGCTCACGAGACGATTTCGTCGGCGTGGGTCTATCTCTCGCTTTCTTTATAGTAACGTGTGCGCACGATACTACCTGGAGTGAAGCTCGAGTAGAACTGCCCGTTGCCCCGCGCGGTTCGCCCTATAAAGGCGCGTGGCCCGAATGTGTATAGGTGTGTTCACGGCGCGCCGCTTCCGCTGCCTGGTGCGTCGCCGCTGAGTCGCTCACCGGCTGCCGCGCTCCGCGCTCGTGCGGACTCGCCTTGTTGATGTTGCACGCGGGCTCAACTCGCGTCGTGCGGATTCGCTTTCGTTCGTTGCACGCGCTCGCTCGCTGCGCATGCCGCGTCTATTGCGGCCGCCTTCACACGTCTTTACGTGTGCGAGACTCGTGTCTCGTCACAATAGGTATAACATATATGTATGACTTTAAGGGTATTTTTATTAAAAAGGTGAGAAAATTTTACAAAAATAAGTATATCCATGTCTATAGTGAAAACTGCTTCCCTAAGGAGCTATGAATTATTTTATTTGTGCTGAAAACCCAAAAATTGCCAAAATTGACATCTTTGGCTCCCTACTATTTTGGTAAAAAGTAATTTAAAAATCTGAAAAAATTCAGGTGCATTGGAAACTGTTTCTGGAACATATTTATCGTGGGTTGAAGAAGAAAAAAATGTTATTATATAACCGCAAGTGTAAGAGGCTAGACATATTGCCAGCTTCTTAACTCGCGCAAAAAAATATACTCTCGCCGAACTCTACTAGGAAAAGGAGACTCCATGCTCCTTTCCGTTCGAGCTTAGTCAAGCGAATGAGGCTGAGGAGCTGAGCGAGGCGCCTTTTATCTTGTGGGCGTTGCTGCTCCGAGCCACTGCTGCACGCTTCCCCCTCCAGTCCGCCGCTGCTGTTGCTTGCTGATTGGTTTGGCGCTGATCTCCTTTTTGATGTACTCCGCCGCCGTATCTTGCTGCCCTTTTTGAGAGGGACCAGTCTAGAACGTCAGCTAGGGATCCGCAAGAACTAGTGGTGCCTAGCGCGCGTAACAACGTGGGGTTGTATTCCTTTAAAGCCCAGTGTGCCCGCCTCTGGAATTCTCTCCCCGCGTAAAAATATTATATGAGATCTCATATGACTGAAATTCGTACTCAGATCTACATGAGATCTATATGAGATCTATATGAAATCGCATATGATATCTCATATACATCTCATATAAATCTCATATGGATCTCAGTACGAATTTCAGTCATATGAGATCTATATGAGATCTATATGAGATCTACATGAGATCTCATATAAGATCTCATATAATATTTTCACGCGGGTCCCGCACGACGTAAGAGATCTTCCATCGCTTAAATCTTTTAAGACGGTAATGCGTAGGCACATATACGTACGCGGGATTGAATGTACTGTCGATCAGAACACTGTTTCTGCAACATTTCTGTGACTTCGTTAAATATTGTACCGTCTGTAACGTTATAGATTTTCTACGAAAGACACGAGATCTATCACAGTTCATCTATTCGTTAAACACGTTCCAACCGAATTTATTAATGGGCTAAAGGAGACTCTCTCTCGTAGGAGATTCGGACGTGATAGGTCTTGTGTCAAAAGAATTAAATTCCGATTGCACTTTTCTTACAATAATTTTTGGAAATGTTTCACCTTCAAAAGTTTCACCGACACGAATATGGACGACACAATTACTCACGACTAACACGCGAGCTAGCTAATTCACGGCTGCACAAACGACACGACTCTCTCTCTCTCTCTCTCTCTCTCTCTCTCTCTCTCTCTCTCTCTCTCTCTCTCTCTCTACCTGGTTAACACTTGATCTGCAACTTGCTTCCTCACGTACTGGTGTTGTCTCGTACTCTGAAATTTCGGCGCGGCAAGGAGTAAAAAAAAGAAACTACTTTTAAAAGCGGCACGACCGGGGGGTCTCTACTAGGCAGCGACTCGAAACCTAATGTATTCTCGACAAATCTTAAACTGCTTTCCTCGAAGTCTCGTACCCAAGTCTCCGAGTCACCTCGGCGAATTTCGACACGAGGTCTCGCATACAATTGGCGCATGCTCTATACATATTTCGTTAATTTATTGTTATTTTACAAGTTTTCTGACAGAACATTTTGCTCAGAAACACACTCTCGCGGGTCAGTATCACTCCTTCATTCAGTACATACTTTTCGATTTGCAAATTACATTATCTCATTCTGGCTAAATAATTCGCATACTCTTACAACGACTCTCACACACACACACACTCGGCTTATCGGTGAGCCGCGAGCGAATCAGCACGACGCGGTTTTCCCCCTCCCAGCGATTCGCTCTTTTCTTCACTCACGCTGGTTCGGCGCTACGCTGGCTCCTTCCACGTAGTGTATGCGTGTAGACCGGCGAGATAGTAGTAGTAATGTCGACTACGGGCTACGCAGTACAGCGCGGCTTAGTCTGTTACTCTCTCTCTCTCTCTCTCTCTCTCACTCACCCTCTCACTCTCTCTCTCTCTCTCTCGCTCTCTCTCTCTCTCTCTCTCTCTCTCTCTCTCTCTCTCTCTCTCTCTCTCTCTCTCTCTCTCTCTCTCTCTCTCTCTCTC
>JAZHPH010000422.1:0-14176 GCA_037356405.1 Nasonia oneida | reverse complement strand
TCTCTCTCTCTCTCTCTCTCTCTCTCTCTCTCTCTCTCTCTCTCCGATGGGTAGTAACAAGTATTCGACTGCCATCTCCTTCTTTCTTTCTTCTGACGGGACTGGCAGCGAGCATCCGACTGCTATCTAGTTCTCTCTCTCCTATACGAACAAATTTACCATTTTATTAGTACCAACGCATAGAGTGGTACAGCCCCGGCAGAGAGTAGCATGGAAAGGAGAGATTTCTACCTCGACGGTCACCCCGTCGCACGTCCAACTATTTATTTTATTTATATTATTATTTTATTTTTGATGACCATGACCAAAGGTTTTATTTTAAGTGACGTGATAGAGTAGTAAATAAGAACAAATGTACATAATGCGTAATAATGACTTAACGAATCTGTGATAAATCTGTGACAATATGTGATACACATGTATTTCTTGACTTGTGCAAAATAAATGCTAATCAATCTATCTATCTATCTACTTCCTTTTCGCAATTTTTTTTTTTTTTGTGCGCAAGTCTTTTTCTGACTGCATAGGCTAGGCTGTAGGAATTTAAAACAGCCTTATCGTGACATAACTTGTTGCAGCAAACCGATTGTGGGGGCATTCCGATAGCTCCCTTAGTTTTAATGTTATAAGCAATAAAAGACTAAAATCACGTTTATTTTGCAATAAATTGTTAATAACTAACAATAAGAAACAAAAATGTGAGTGAAAAACATATATCTTTTACCTGCTTATTATCCTTTATATGATCGCACAATCGGTTTGCTGCAACAAATTATGTCATGTCAAAATGTTCTACAGCTTGGCCTAGCACACAAGTCAGGACCGTTACATGCCGTGTAACTTATGTAAATTAACCTTGGGCCCCTGCATTAGGATTTATAATTTGTGCCTATTTAATTTTAGATCTAATAAATTTTGGGCTTTATAAATTTTTGATCTTATAAATTTTAAGTTTTGTAAATTTAGGGCCTTATTATTTTGGAATCTTATTTTTAAGCTTTCTAAACATCGTGGCCTATTCATTTCAGGGTTTTATATTTGTATCTTTTACCAATGTAGGCCTTATTTCTTATTTTGTTATTTCGTCTTCTCCTTCTTTTATTATTAATATTATTATTAATTATTATTTTCTTATGCGTTCGGAAACCGCATAGTCGGTTCGGTATCTCAGAGAATCTCATTACCTGAGTTACTTCGTTTTCGAATGCATTTACTGAGATACTTGGTTCTTCAACTTAATCTCCGAAATATCTAGTTTTCGGAGACTCCGCTGAACTAACTCCTAATTGTCGATATAGACTTAGTTTATAGTACATTCCTATACGAGTGATACATGTGACTTAAGTGGCTCATTATTGCATGACAGGCAGTTCGCGTCTGAGCGTAGCACAAGCAATATTCACGTTATGCAATGGGCTGCTTAAGACGCGAGTATGTTATACTATTTTATAACACTATTTGTTTTCATGTCTAATTATTTATATTTTTTGGAATAACTAATATCTGTTCTCAAATTTCATGTATATTTTGTTGCAGGATAAGTTTTGAAATAATTCCTGTTAAAGACAATGAAAATAAATCGCCAATATTTTATGAAAAAAATTCACTTGGCCTTGCATCTTGGTGCATTCAACCTCTTTACTGCTATGTTTATAATCGACTGATAGATCTAAGACAAAATCTACATCAACGAGAAGAACCAGAAGTTATTTCCCGATGGCTTTTAGGGGCTCTTTTATTAAATCCCGACGTTTCAACATTCTGGAATATGAGAAGAGGATTGTTGCGAAGTAGTAAACTTGATCCTGTAAAAGAATTACAATTTATAGATGTGATCCTTTACTTTAAAGCAAAATGTTTTGAAGCATTTTCATACCGACGCTCTGTTTTGCAGTTTATACTTATTAATGATCGAGGATCAACCTATAACGTAGAAACAATATTACGAAATGAATTTTATATTACTTCTCTAGCAGCGGAAAGGTATAAGAATAATTCTCATGCTTGGAGCCATCGTGAGTACATTATTCGCATGTTTGAATTGAAATGTACTAAAGAAATTGATATTCTTTTAACCGAGGAATGGGAAGAATCTACAAAGTGGTGCAATAATCATGTATCTGATTATAGTGGTTTTGCTTATAGACAATTCCTGTTAAAAAAATTACTTTTACGCGCACAGTGCCCTGAACAATCAGAATATTTTCATAAAATATGTAAACGGCGAGAAATTATTTATGAATTTGTAAAAAATACTATTAAAGATTGTTGTGATGCTTTAACTGATAAAAGTGATGAGGAAGTTTTAAACCGTTTACATGGTGTCATTTCTATAAAATCTTCTGAAATAACATTTAAACAGACATTAATAAATCTATCATATTGGGTTGAAGACTGCATCATTAACGAAGATTTACTTAACGCTTTTCCAGGACATGAATCTTTGTGGTATCATAGACGTTTTCTTGTTTTTTTATTTATTACTTTAAGTAATTCCTATGCTAATTATTTTACATACAGGGTAGAAGATTCAAAACTATTTGATATAACAAAAGTTTATAATAAAATAAATAAACATTCAGAATCAACTATCATAACTGAAAATACTTATGATAGTCTCTTAAGTATGGCATTTCGTTTGCGGAATAAAGATATCATGTTTGCTGCAAAACAATATGAAAATTATAGCAACGATTTAGCAGAAAAGTTTTCGAACTTTCTTATATGCATGAAATTTGAAGTGTAGCAATCATTTTTTCTTATATGATATGTGATAAAGTAATGTTTCAAACAATTCTGTAAAATAATAGTTTGATAAAACATTCCTACTGAAGATATGATTTTCCTTTATTTTTATATCCTTCTCCTTTTATTGTTTAAAAATACTGCTCGAAAAAGCTGGCGGAAGCCGATATAAATAGAAATGATTAGCCAATAAGAAATCTTACCAAATCCATCAGCGTTTCCCAATAGAAAATCTAAATAAAGCCTGTAGTCAGGTAAGAACAGTAAAATTACCTTGTCAAAATTAAGGTATCGGGATGACAGGATGACGATATTTGTATTGTATCAATATATCAGCACTCTGGACATTTCTCCTTACACTTTTGAATAGTAGTCACTTTAACAAAATTATATCTTTCTATTTTTCTAGCTAAACTCAATGCCAAAATCATGAAAAATATTTGAATTCTTTGAAAAATACTACGGTAAATACATAAAAAGATAATTAGACAAAAAATTCGCTGTTCCTTTCTTATTATTTTCTTTGATTTAAAGAAAATAAGTCAAGTTTAAATCAATCAATAAATCAAAATATTAACCAGAATGCACTAAATAGTCGAATCACTTTATCCTCCTTTATCACCCCTTTAAAAATAATTTATATTTGCGTTTCATCTTAGGTATGTTTTTTAGACTCATCAGTGAGGCATAAGAAACGTAAATTTTTCTTTATTTAAGGGAACACAACACTTTTAAATCCTGAAAAAAAGCATTATGAGTAAAAATGACAAAATTATAGTATAGTATAGAAGTTTTATTGATTATACCTTAAGTATATACAATATTTACATTTCCTTTCGTATATACATAGTTATTAATATACAGTTTGTTTATTTTTTTATTTTAAAAACTTTAATCTTCCTTATTGCTTCTCATGGCTCTCTCATCTTCTTCATCCCTTCTCACCTCCGGTCTCGCCTTTCTAATCCTTCCATCTTCCTCGTTCCAGACGTATACTTCTCCTTCCACTTTGACCCTGAACTCACCCTTTCGATCCTCTTCCCCGTTTCTTTTTGCTCCTTCCTCCCTTCTTTCTATAATATCAATGACCACCCTCCTTGCTATTCTCTCCTCTCTATTCATCCATTGTTCCAGTCTCATCTTACCTTCTGTGTTGACCTTGTCCCTTTTCCTCCATATTTCTTCCAATTCCTCCTTCGAGGAAAAGATTATTTTTTCATGTGTCCACATTCTGCGTTTCCTCTACCTCCCAGCATGTACCTTGTAGAAACTCCTCCAGCAACTCGTGCAGCTCTTTCTTTTCGTCCCATTTGGTTCCTCTGTGCAGGATTAGGCCTCTCTCCCACACTTTGCTCTTTCCCTCCTCGTCCCTTTTCCTTTTGCTCGCACTGACTAGCCTAACCTCACTTTTCACCTTCACCTTATCATTCACAGATCCTTTTCTTTCCTCTCTCCTTGTCTTACTCTCCACTTTCCTCAAGCTGTCCTTGATCTTTCCAATCATCCTCTGCATTCTGTCCCTCTCTCTTCTTTCTTGTCTTAGCTTCTCTTTCAGTATCACCACGTCTCCTTCCAAATCCGTCATCTTTCTTTCTACCGCGTTCTTTTCCCTCTCTCCAGCTGTAGTTTCACCTTCCACTCTTTTATCTCCTCGCTTAGGTCTTTCATCTCACTCTCTAGACTTCTTTCAATCTTGTCTATCTCTCCACCGCTTTTTTTAAATTTGCTCTCTCTCTCTCTCTCTCTCTCTCTCTCTCTCTCTCTTTTTATCTTTCTCTGCATTCGTTGTTATCTAACCTCTCTGCCACCACGTGCTGCTAAACTTGGTTCCTCCTCGTTCCTCACGTCTTGTCTGTTTCATTCCTCCTTTCTATGCTGTTCTGCCTTATCGACCAATCTAGTTCCTCCTCCTTCGGCCCCTAGTAACTTTTCGTAAAAAGGCCCTAGATGCTTTCGCGCGGTCTGTTTGAATTTCTTTTGTACCTCTTCAACTCTTCTTTCTTCTTTCTCGCCTCTATTCTGTCTCCTCCTCTTTCTTTTTCCTCTTCCAGATGATTCCGTTTAGGTGTCCTACCTGGTTTTTCCTCCCTCCGCAGACCTCTTGCCATTTCGTACCTGGTATTTTCGTTTCTTCACAGTTTTCTATAATGTGCCTCAGTGTCTCCTCTTCCTTCCCGCACATCCTATACCTTCTCTCTTCTTCGTTTATCCAGTTTTTGTTGCCTCTTGTTTTGTTCCCCAATCTGAACCTCACTATAATGCCAAGCGACCCTCTCCTATACCCTCCTTCATCGGTCATGTGCTTCAAATTTTCTCCTTGTTCTTTCAGCAGCTCCCTGGTTTCCCTTGCGTAGATTGAATCCCTTACCTCCTCTTTCCACTTTTGCCATTGCGTGTCTTTATTTATCCTTTCAATCTCCGTATTTTTTCTTTCCTAGAATAACTCCTCCTTCCTGGATCTTGCTCATCTATCCTTCCAGGTCCGCCATTGTCACGTTGAATAGCATTGGGCTTAACGGGCATGCTTGTCTCACTCCTTTATGTGTCTCGAAACTTCCAACTCCCCTATTTCCTATCTTCACTTCACATTCTGTTTTGTCGTAGATCTCCTTTACCCTTTTTATTATTTTTCCATCCACTCCTAAGTTCTTCATCATTCTCCAGATTTCTTTCCTTTTAATCTTGTCGAACGCGGCCCTCATATCTGCAAAATAGGCGTATATCTTTCTCCCTTTTTTCTTCAATTCCTGTTCTACTGTCTTGCTCACAACGTAAATCGCGTCTGCCCTCTTCTTCCAGTTTCTTTTCCATCCTACCTCTTATCAGTTCCGCATATATTTTGTATCCTAAATCCATTAGTGTTATTCCTCTATAGTTTCTGCAGTCTCGATTTTCCCCTTTTTTGTAGATCGGTGTCATTGTCCCTTTCTTCCATTCCTCCGGCAGACCTCCTCCATACCATCTTTCCCAGGATATACGTTATCTCTCCCAGTAGCATATCCTCGCCGAATTTCCATGCCTCGTTTTGTATGCCGTCTCCTCCTGGAGCTTTTCTCTCCTTCAACCTACCAATTATCTCTCTCACCTAGTCGATTCATATCCCTCCTTCTTCACTTCCTTCTCTTCCTTCTGTCTCCTTTTCTAATCCATTCTCTTCCCTTATCTTCTCCTCTTTTTCCCCCAGTTGTTCTTCGAAATGTTTCAGCCATTTACCGTCTTCTATTTCCCTGTCTATCTGTTCCATTTTTCCTTTCCTCCTCTTTTTTACTAAACTGCAGAACTTTCTGCCAGTTCTGTCCTCTCCTGCTTCTTTAATCTCCATCCTTAGACCTTCTTCCTTTTTCTTCCTGCACAAGTTTCTCAGCTCATATATAGCCTGTATGTATCTTTCTCTGGACCTCCTTTCCTTCTTTAACTCTCTTTTTGCCTTCTTCATTTCAGCTTTCTTCTTCTTGCATTCCCCATCCCGCCACTTTCCCTTTTATTTCAATTTCCGTCTCCCTCTCCTATACTGCACCGCGTTTCCTACCTTTATTTTTAACTCTCCATGTCTTCGCTGCTCCCCCCTAACTAACCATCTTCTAAACTCCACGACCGCCTTCCCAGTCCAACTTGACTTCATTGTTTCCTCCTCCCCTTTCCTTCTCTTCTATGATCCTAGCTCCATTATTATCGCCCCGTGGTCTGACTCGTACCTATCCTGCACCTTTAAGGATTTCATCATATTTCTGCCTTCCTCGTTGGTTATTCCGTAATCAATCACCGGGCATCCCATGCCCCCCACACACGTAAAATCCCCTCCCTCATCGCCTTCTACATTGCCGTTTAGGATACAAAGCCCCAATGCTTTCATTCTGTTCAGCAGTTTTCCCCCTCTTTTTTAATGACCTCATACTACCTTATTGCCCTCCTCATCAAACCCTCCTCCCTCTTTACCTGTTTTAAATTTAAATCTTCGCACCAAAGTATTTTCTCCCCCCCCCCCCCTGCCCTCTCTACTAACTCTTCCACCTCTTCGTAGTTTTTTCCCTTTCTTCTCTCATGTATGTCGAGCCTATGCACCATTTTTCTCCTTTTCTCTGGATCTTCGCCCCTATGAATTCTTTTGACCTATCTCTAAACCATTCTATCCTGTCTCCTTTCCCGTCTAGCTTAACAGCCATTAGCATACCCCCTTTTTGCCTTCCCCTGCTCCCCCCCTACTAGCTTCTCTTACCTCCGTCACGTATCCTTGTAGCCTCTTTTTTATTCGGCTTACTTCTCCTTTTTCTGTCCATGTTTCTTATAGGCAGATGACATCGAAGCCTTTCATGAACTTCCACCCCTCTTCTTCTATTCCTTTTAACGCTGCCAGTTATTTTTAGTGATATTTAGTATAAATCTTTAACTATACCGTATCTTAATTATCCCTGCTAGCACTTGTGGCACTCGTTGCAATATTTTGTAAATTTGTTCACTGTCCGTAGGATTCTAAGTGTACAAATGGTTCTTTTGGGCTCAAATTTCAGGAGAATACTTTGTACATCTGTAGTTTTGATTTAAATGCAGGGATTTTAATTTAAATGTTTAGATTTAGCGATGAAAATACTGAATTTTTTCTTTTTTCTCGCTTATTATGCCACTTTTTTGGGTATAAAACATTTTCTAAACAGAGTCCTCATAACTTCATGAAATGATGTGAAAAATTGTATTTATTTAAAAATTGTTGATATATATGTATGTACAGTATGACAAGAAAAAACTTACAATTATGGAGAATCACTCCGTATAAAATTTTCGAGATGGCGCTTCCCCGCCGCACGGCGGGGAGAACGTATGTGAACAGTGTGTCTCTCTCAACTGTTCGTTTCTAATTCGCGCGAGATTATCCAAGTACTAACTAAACGGTTGCAACCCATTCAACCAGTGCTGGGGTCACGATTATTCGGAGGGTTACTCAAATGCCAACTTCAGGGGGTATCGCGGTAAGAGCGATCTGCTTTGTCCCCTGAAGTCAGCCATCGGACGACCCTGCATCAATTCAAAAATGTTCGAATTACCGGTGGCTGCGCCGATGAATAAGAGAATGTCAATCTAATTCTAAAAAACAAGATCCTCAAGCACCTAATCTAGTGACCCAAGACTTTAATATAAAACGTGAATACTAATATATCTCATAACCTAAAATCTACCGACCCCATGCACAGCGAGATACAAATGAAAAAATAAAAATACTAGACTAAAATCTCCTAAAACCATCTACACCAGGCACGGTAACTTGCTGACATAAAACGAAAATATTAAATCCTAAGCACATAAGCCCATACAAAACTCTAGATCAAAATACAAAATCCTAAGCCTGATCTAAAGCAATTTACCTAATACGCAGAAAGATAAAACTGTTAAATTTTTAAATATGTTGGCATGTTGCAGCAAGGCGAGCGAGCGGAATAGTAAAATTAAAAACTAAAATCATTAAACCCACCTACCCTATTCAGTAAGAGTTTAAGTCGTAAAATATTATTTTAAATACGTTGTCACATTAAAGAGGCGAGCGAGAGCGAACATAGCATCAAAAACCAAAATTCCTAGACCTACCAACCTCACACAGCAAGAGTCTTGGTTTTACTCAAAGGCAAGAGTTTGAGGAACTCTTGCTAAATTATTCTCTAGATGATATTATCATCTTAGTTAATATTATCCTTTCTCTCTCGGACGCCTCCCTTCGATAGGCCGACGGATTTAAAAAATATTTTCTCAGTTAATCTCTTTCTCCCTGTTAAAAATAATTTTGTTATAATTTTATGTAATAGTTTAAAATTTTTACATATAAAATTGAATGAAAAATTGAATGTCAATAGTTTTGACAGGGCTGCATAGGGTAAGTGGGTTTAAGCGTTATTATTATTATTATAACAAAATTATTTTTAACAGGGAAAAAGAGATTAACTGAGGAAATATTTTATCTTATGTGCTTAGGATTTAATATTTTCGTTTTATGTCAGCCACTTACCGTGCCTGGTGTAGATGGTTTTAGGTGATTTTAATTTAGTATTTTAATTTTTTCATTTGCATCTCGCTGTGCATGGGGTAGGTAGATTTAAGTTTATAAGATATATTAGTATTCACTTTTTATATTAAAGTCTTGGGTTACTAGATTAGGTGCTTAGGGTGCTTGTTTTTTAGAATTAGATTGACATTTTCTTATTCATCGGCGCAGCCACCGGTAATTCGAACATTTTCGAATTGATGCAAGGTCGCCCGATGACTGACTTCAGGGGATAAAGCAGATCGCTCTTACCGCGATGCCCCCTGAAGTTGGCATTTATGCGACCCTCCCAATAATCGTGACCCCAGCACTGCATTTAACCGCGTGGAAAGTGGCGCCATGATGACGACATTGTGCACAGAGCGAATAGTGCGAAGCAGTCGATATATCAATCAGTCGAGCCTGCGACGCAACGATGCCAAGGAGAACTCCCAACAATAGACGACCGCCAGTATACTGGTGGGATAAAGAAATCGATGCGGCCCGCAAAGAGTGTCATCAAACCAGAAGACGGGACCCTTGTCGTCTCGCATCACGGTTCCTTGTTGTTTCTCAAGGATCCGTGATGCGACCTCTAGCCAGTAATTAATTTCTTCCATGGTGTTTGAATAATCCATCCCGGACGAGCCTCCAAAATGTTACAACCGGGTACAGGTTAATGTAAATAACAACACGTCATTTATAAAAGCGCAACTTAAACTCAAACTCTCTTTATTCTAATCGTACACGACTCAGCTCATCAGCTGTCACGATCAGACTGAACATAAACAATAACATCCGTGACGTCGCTGATCTCGTTGCTAAGGTCGCTGTGCGCGATTCTTGGTGTTCGAATTGTGCAACGTTCGAGCTCGGTCACAACATTTCCCATCTTCATAAACAAATTCAGCTTCTCTCTTTCGTTCTCTTTCTCATTCTTTGTCTGCTGACAAGTTCCATTATGTGTCTTTGGACATGAGTGGGGAGTTGATGTGCCGTGGAACCTCTCCTCAAGTCCCTGCTCCGGTATTCACCTTCACGCCCACGGGAAAAACCACAGTTCAAAGGAACTGTGAGCAGAGCAGTTTTCATAAATAGGTGCAATGAGGTTAAATCCGGGTAGGTGCGTCAATCAGGTGAAGTGTCTTAGTCAGGAGTTGTCATCTGTGCTGGTGTATGTCAGTATAGGGTCATTCTCGCCTATCCTCATAGAATGGCAGAGATGTAGACGACATCCTCAGGAATTTAGACATCCCAAACATCGAAATTCTCGTTCTAAATCTTGTGGATCTAAAACGGAATGAACCCAACATCTGTAGTATCACATCTTTGATTGTCAAACTAAAACTGTCTTGAGAATAAGCTAAATCTGTCTCTGTAATTTTTCTAAGTGTATCTTTACTTTCATCTAATTTCAGAATAGTGTCATCAATAGCGGCATTCATTGATGGCACATTCAGATTCCTAACCCTGTTATAATCATGTTTGTGCAATTTAAATATCAATGATTTTATTTTCTTTGTCTCAAAATCTGTTTGTTTGTTTTATTTTAAGTCCCCTATAAGAAATATCAGCAACCACGGCATTCGTTACTGGTATTTCTAATCCTGAATGTAACCTATCACTACATGTGTTAACATTAAAGTTTTGGTTTAGAATGGTGTCATTAACAACGGCATTCGTCACTGACACATCCGAAAAATCATCTAACATTTCTAATAAATCTTTGTCTTGTTTATCTAAATGTCTTAGTTTACTTGTATCTGTGTTTGTGATTTGTGAAAGACTTAGCTGTTTAAATCGAAGTCGAAGTTCTTTCTGTTTTTCAAGCAGGGTAATACAGTTGGAACAGCGGGCTAGGAATAAATACTACAAGACTGATCATGGTAAAGAAATAGTAAACGCCCTAAATAAAGAAATGAAGAATGCTAAACGGATACTTAAGAGAAAAATCAGAGAGAATAAACGACGGTGCCTGAAAGAGTAACAGGATGAGGTTGAGCTGGACCCCTGGGGGCGACCGTACCAAGTGGAAATGAAGAAGATAAACGGAGGTTATATCGCCCCTCCTAAAAGCCCGGAATCGTTGGATCGTATTGTGACCACACTGTTTCCCCTTCAACTGGAAGTAACAGCTATTCCTGAAGCAGAGGCGAATGACGAAACCATTCCAGCAATCACCACAGAGGAATTACTGGCTGCATGCGAAAGAATTTAGAACAAGAAGGCTCCAGGCCTAGATGGCATACCCAATATTGCATTAAAACAAGCTATACAGGCACGCCCCGATGTCTTTATGGACTTGTACAACTCATGTCTTGAAGAAGGGACGTTTCCTAAGAACTGGAAGGAGCAACGCCCGGTGCAACTACCAAAAGGAGATAAGCCGACTGGAGAAGCTTCCTTATACAGACCACTCTGCATGCTGGACACCCCGAGCAAGATCTTAGAGCGAATAATCGGCGTTAGAATGGACCAAGTCGTTGGAAAACCAGGCGGACTTGCGGAATATCAATAGGGCTTCAGGGAAAATCCAAGAAGTACTGTGCTATTATTACACTGAATGTTAAAAATGCGTTTAACTCAGCCAGCTGGGGCAAGATATAGGAGGCACTACGGAAAAAGAGGTACCCGCATATATAAGAAGGATTATGTCCGACTACCTGAAAGACAGAACCCTTTTGTATGACACAGAGAGCGGCACGAATCCTATCAAGTAACCGGAGGGATCCCACAAGGGTCAGTGTTCGGCCCACTATTGTGGAACATTATGTACGATGGCGTACTTAGGCTGGAGCTATCCAAAGGTGCAATAGTTGTAGGGTTAGCAGATGACATTACAGTAGTCGCAGTAGCAAAGCAAAAGGAAGAGGTGATGGAAATCGCTAACGAGGCAGTCAGTATAATCCACGATTGGCTAAAGCAGACTGGGCTTGAGCTTGCTAGCCATCAAACGGAGACTATTCTTATATCCAGTAGAAAGAAAATAGAGACAATAACGCTGTCAGTGGAAGGACACGAAATAAACTCTTAACCAATCATTAAGTACCTGGGAATCACCATAGACGCCGGACTAACATTTAAGCAGCATCTTGAGAGGGCGAGCAATAAGGCAGCAAAAGTCGGTGCTGCACTATCGCCACTAATGCCAAATGTAGGTGGGCCAACGCAGGGCCGAAGGTTATTCCTAGCCAGTGTAACTACATCAATTATGTTATACGGTGCCCCAATATGGGCAGACGCTATGTTGGTGAAGCCCTATGCACGAAAGCTGTCAACAGTTTATAGGAAAAGTGCATTGCGGGTCGCTTTTGCCTACCGAACAGTATCAGAAGATGCAGTGTGCGTTATTTCAAGCATGCCGCCTATTAACCGTCTAGCAACAAAACGAAAGATATATACGAAGAAAACTAGCGTGGTGACAATACTCAAAAGGAAGTTTGGAAATCTGCAAAGGAACAAACCCTAGCTGAGTGACAAAGACGATGGGACTTCAGTGGAAATAGGCGATAAAAACACCGCCTCATACCATGTATTGTTGGCTGGACCAATAGACGACACGGGGAAGTAAATTACTACCTTACGCAGTTTTTGAGCGGACGAAGGTGCTTTCGAGCCTATCTACACCGCTTCAAGATAGAGGATAATCCAAATTGCCCAGTATGTTTGGAAGCAAACAAAGATGATGAGCATGTCTTCTGCAACTGTTCGCGATACGAAATAGAACGAGAGGAACTCGAGCGGTACCTTCAGACTAGGGTGACCCCTGAGTCTATGATGACAGCTATGCTAGCGTCGAAGGATCGCTGGTGCGCAGTAAACAACTACGTAAGGACTATTATTGTATGGGACAAGACTACATTAAGGTTCAAAAATAAACTGTGAAATCATTGTTGATCAGATAATATGACTTTATTGAAATCACCATACGATATGGTCCTTGTGTGACCTTCTCTCACAAGTTGTCGCCGAGAACTGACGCTCTACTCATTAAACGCTGCCGAAAACTCGGGCCCGCTAAAACAAAAGCGCTTACCTGAGGACTACCGAAGGGACTCGAAGCAGTACGCGCGCTCCTCTATATCTATAGCTATACACACGCAGTCATGTACCCACGCGAACGCCTCCCGCCACTCGACTCTCTGGCCTGGCAGTCACAGATCGGCCCTTTAGCCTCTTCGCACTGAAAGTGACCCTCAAAATCCGCGGAGTAAAACTCCTATAGGGAGTCGTAGCAGTCTAGGAATGATTATAAAATCACTCCTAACCGTATTGGCCTGAAGCCAAGAATCGTGCATATGAGAGCCAAATGACGGAGAAACGTTCGCTAAAACTACTAATAGGTAGAATATATTATTGATAAAGAATAAATACGTCGCACTTGCTCTTATCCCTAGCAGCCCTCGATTAGATCTGAGCGAGAACGAGAAAGCATATAAGAGAAGATCCGAGACAGGCTGGACTCTATGGATAATTTTGTGTCAAACGCATCCAACATTCATAAGTTTGTTTAAAGCGATCTATCGACGATTATGATCCAGGTTAAGCGGCTTAAGAGAGGACAAGTGGCGCTGGAAAAGAGCAAGGAGAGCCTTGGATTAATGCTAAAAAATGCGGAAATGTCACCGAACCAGCAGCATATTCAGAAGGAGGACAAAGCATCACAGACGATAGAAGCATCAAACGCCGTGACGACAAGAACGCTAAATAAGCGTAAGGTAATGTCACCAAGCCAGGTAGAAGAGCGACAAGAAAACTACGCTTAAAACATCGCTAAAAGCGAAACGCTTTGCTTTTCACATAAGACACTCGCCGATATTTAAAGGTTCGCCGATGAATACACACATACACATGCAAATACATACACACACGCGCGCGCGCATACACACCCACACATAACGTATGCAGATATTCAAATATTATTGATAAACTGTAATGGGGTAAGACTTGACGATGAAAGAAGACGGGTGCGTTTGATTTAGGAACGTACGTTCGTTTTTAACATGTGTAGTATATCTATATATAATGACGTATATAGATATACTACACATGTTAAAAACGAATGTACGTACTCTAAATCAAACGCACCCGACATCGTCTTTTTTTGCTGTTCTGATTACCGGTTGTGACGTGGCGAGAGAGGTTCTTCTTTGCTGCAAAGAATATATATTTTATATAAACAATATACTCACTAAACCATACGTATACGTTGATATTATACAACACCTGACCATGTTGTATAGAAGAAATTCGTATTCTTATGAAACAGATTAATTTTTTCAGATTCGTCAATTGCACAATCTAAATAAAACTACTCAGTTTCATTCGAATACATTTATTGATTTACTGAAGTAAAAAAGAATGTTAAATTTTAATGACAATTGATTTGTGTATAAAAGATTTTAGGGATTGTAATAATAATAA
>JAZHPH010000421.1:27900-77407 GCA_037356405.1 Nasonia oneida | reverse complement strand
TTTTTAGACAACAGCCTCGACTTAAGTAAATTACTCACGGCGTAGAAGCAAGCATTACCCGAATAGAGTCTCTTGTTTATGTCGATATTAATCTCGTTTCTATCATTTATGGTTGTACCCAGATACCTGAATTCGCTAACCTTTTCAAAAGTAAAATTCCTAACTCTGAGATCTCTAGTTTATCCACAATCACGTACTTTGTTTTAGATTCACTTACTTCTAACCCTGTATACTCTGCCGCTTTTATGAGGATTTCCGCGTTTCTTGCTACCGTTTTCCTACAAATCATCTGTATAGCCTAGTATCTGCGTTGTTCCATTAAGCGTTGCGCCCAGCTCGCTAACCTGCATTTTTCTAACGACATTTGGGAATTGACATTATTCTTCTTTGTAATTTCGCGCTACCGCTGATGGACGGGACACAGGAAAAGGCGACGCGAATGAATTACTCTGTTTATTGCAACTAACACTCTGAAGACTTTATTCTTAATGCTACTATCACAGAAATTAGAGCGTGTGCTCTACTCGGCGGCCGAACCCAGAATGGCGACCGGGGGCACGCTCCCCGCTGGCCACAGCGTGGCGTCGGCCGGATGGCGTTATGGCGTCGACTTCGGCAGTAACCTCGCTAGTCGAAGTCGGGTCTTGGCCGCAGCGTCTGCTTACGCTGGCGGCGCTCCTGCCCAGCGCGTGTAGCCACAGACATACTCTAACGTTAAGTTGAACAGCACCGTAGAGAGCCCATCCCCTTTTTTTAAACCATCGCGTATCGTGAAGGGTTCTGATATATTACCGCCTACTCGGATCTTTCCCGTGCTTCCGTTCAGACATATTTGAATCAATCTCACGAGTTTTTTTGGTATACCGAGAAGTACTAGAATTTGATATATTTTGTTTCGCTTAATAGAATCGTACGCTTTTTTAAAATCTATAAATAGTTTGTGTATGGTTTCGCAAAATTCCCACTTTTTCTCTAATAACTGTCTTATGGTAAACATTTGATCGCTCGTCGATCTGTTGCGCCGAAATCCGCACTGATAATCTCCTACTATATCTTTCGCGAATGGAGTGAGTCTAGCTTGTATTACGTTTGACAGAACTTTGTAGCACGTTGCTAAAAGTGAAATACCCCTATAGTTGAGTAACTCAGCTGGTATAGTCATTTCCTGCTGCTTTGTTGTTTTTTAGTTTTTTAATCGTGGCCTCTACTTCTTGGTAGCTCGGTTCCTCCACGTGGAGTTCAGCAGTATGAATTTCGTCCCTTAATTCTTCGCTATTTTCGTGCACGTTTAATAATTTATCGAAATAGTTTTTCCACAGCGACAGTAATTCGTTGTCATTTGTTACGATCAATTGCGCTCTACTCCTAAAACCCTTTCTGATGGCGTTAATCCCTTTGTACATTTCGCGGGGGTTATTTTCCTTACTATTTGTTTCTATTTTCCTAATAAGATTCTTTTGATACTCTCGCTTCTTATTTCTGTAGATCGCACCCGCTTGTTTCCTTACGTTAGAATACTCTTCTATGGTCCTATCGCTTCTATTGTGTAAGCTATCTAATTTAGCCTTTTTGTGCCTTTCAAACCAGAGTTCGCACTCTTCGTCAAACCATGGTTTGCTCTTTCACTTTTTCATTTTACCCAGTACTTTGTTCGCGGCCTCTTTTACCGTTTTTTCGATGTCCCCTCATAAGCTATTCGGTTCGTCATTCCCCTCCGGCGTGTGTTTGCTTCTTCAAGTGCCTAAAACCTGTTATTAATTTCTATCCGATACCTAATTCGCTCTGTTCTATCTCGTAGCTTTTCAATATCGAAGCTTTCTACCTTGTTTGTTCACTTACTATTTTGATTCGCTTCTAATCTAGCTCTTAATTTGGCTACTACTAGGAAGTGGTCCGAGTCGCTATCTGCCCCTCTATGAGGCCTTTGGTTCCCAATTTGGTTCTGTGTGGCCCCGTCCGGCGATGTCCACGTTGCTTTGTGTATGTTCTTGTGATTAAAACACGTAGTTTTGATTATAAGATATTTTGCTGCCGCGAAATTTATGACCCTAATACCGTTATCGTTGCTGGCTTCGTGCAGGCTTTCCTTCCCTATAGTAGGCCTAAACATTTCCTCCCTACCTATTTTAGCATTGAAATCGCCTAATACTATTCTTTTGTCGTAAGTCGCGAACTGATCGATTACCTGCTCTAAAGTTTCGTAATAGAGATCTTTAGCTTTTTCTTCTTTGTTCTCCGTAGGACAGTGTACATTAATAAATACATATCTATACCATTCACCTTCGATGATGATGTATGAGAGCCTATCATTGACGGATTTGAAACTTTTAACCGAATATACGATGCTTTTGCTTACGAGAAATCCGGTGCTCGGGATCCCCCGCTCCCGGTCCCATACAGGTACGTGAAGTTACCCGATGCCCGTACTCCGCCATCTGGCCACCGCGATTCCTGTATTGCTACCAAATCTAGATTGTACCTATCAGCTTCCTTTATGAGTTCTTTAAACGCGCCTGTTCTGTATAGACTGCGAACATTCCAGGTTCCGACCCTTAAGTCCCTTTTGGTTTGGTTTTGATTTTTTTGAGCCATGATAGTATGTTAAACCAGCGCGCTTTGGAACCTGTTCCCATCGCAGGTGAGTCCACCGTTCTAGAGGTGATAACCCCCATACATCTCTAGAACTACGTATGAGAGCTTTCCGACTTTGACGAGGACAGTGTCAACTCGTCGTCAGACACACTACGGTTTTATTCTCGCATCCTAACGCCCCCCTGCAAGGCAACATGCCTTCGCTGGCATCGTTACCGCGTAAGACCAGGTGACGAATCATTCTACACATCCCCTTTCGGGGCAGTTGTCATCGCTCCCGCATCCTCCTCGGCAGCAGGATTTTTGCCCATTTTTGTAATGTGTGATGAAAGGGATAGATTAAGAGATAAGAGATAATTCGAAGTATTTTTTGTTGTGGTGCTTGCGTAGTGTTTCTAGATGAAGGCGTTCGATAGTGTGGGCTCATCACACCCACGCCTATTCCTATCGGCTGTGCGCGGCTGCTTATTCAATTTATTTGCAGCTAACCTCCTTCTCAGGGGCTGTTCCTCTATCCGCAACCTGAGGACGCGCTGTGTAGTGGTGATAGACACCCACCCGTCCGATCTGGACGACAACGCCCAAGACCCGCTTAGGGTAGCAGCATTGTAACAGGCATTTCAAACCTTAAAATATAGAAATCTGAATGTTCGATCCGGGCTCCGACAACCTCAACACAGTAAAAAGCTACCTTTCTATAGTAAAAAAGTAAAGTTTCAAAATGGGCCTGACCTTCTACTAGAAGTTATGTAGAAAACAAACATGATATAATGGCTAATAAGTGGCTTTACATACGAATTTGACACTTATAACCTAGTACATATCATGTCTACTAATACGTATCGTGTATAATATTCAGAGCGACTTATAGAGGATCGGCGCAGTAGCTGCGCTCGGGAGATAGTGTATTCCGTCGCGTCTACTAAGGCTCTAGCAACATTCGATTCTCGGTAGACTGTCTTTTTTTGCTCTATTATAAACCTAACTATTTGAGAAAAAATTTTCAGCCTTTTAGAAATAAGTCCAAAAAGTTAATTTTTGAACACATTTCGTGGATGGTAGACTTTAGATGGCAACAGTAGTATATGGGCCACTATGGGGAGACAGGGGCGTGGCCTAACTGACGTCACCGCTCCCGTGGCTGGCGCCAGGTGTTTATGTAAACAAACACCATGTTTAAATGAACAGTAGCTGATAAGGTCAATAAACATGATTTACGACCGCTACTGTAAGAGTGACGTCACCAGTCTCTGGTGTCAGGTGTAAAGAACATGTTTATATCAACAGTAGCTGATAAGGTCAATAAACATGATTTACGACCGCTACTGTAAGAGTGTGTCATCGATGGGTGAACTACTTTGTTTATTTATAAATAATTATAAATAATTTGTAAACGGAAGCCCATGTTTATATCAACAGTAGCTGATAAGGTCAATAAACATGATTTACGACCGCTACTGTAAGAGTGTGTCATTGATGGGTGAACTACTTTGTTTATTTATAAATAATTATAAATAATTAGTTAACAAACGCTATAACCCGCATACGAGCCGCCAGCCCTCCCCCTTTTACGCCATAGCAGACCCGAGCGCTAGTCTCTCTACTCCATACCGGCCCCGACGACTGTCGCTATAGCACCCCGTCCCCTCTCCTTTTACACTATAGTAGCCCCCGAGCTCTCTCTCTCTCTCTCTCGCTCTCTCTCTCTATCCCGCTCTCTACTCCATACCGGTTCCGAGCAACTGACGCTATAGCAGCCCGTCCCCTCTCCTTTTACACTATAGTAGCCCCTCTGACGCGGTGGCTCCCGCCACAGTTGTACCGGACTCGCTTCTCTCTCTCTCCCCTCTCTACGCGATACTCGCGCGCTCGCGCCAAAGCCACCGTCTACCTGACGTATACCTGCTGTTTGGCTTTTATTGCCCTAGCGCCGACTCTGATCTTTTCTGCGCTGTAAAGAGAGAGATTGTTCCACGTATATAATTTATATGGTGGCCCTGAAAAGGGCCGATTGTTTTTTTAAATATATATTATTGAAATTAGCGTTTTAGCTTGTTGTAGCCGTCTTTTTCGGGGCACGAAAAGGTGTTTGAGGAAAATGATTTTTGATTCTGTGACGAGAAGGAGGAGGAGGATTTTTTTGAGAGATTATTATATCCACTTTTCTCTGGATACGAGAAAGTGTTGGTTGAGAACGACGATTGATTATTCTGCTTTCTTGGCTCCTTTCTTCTCATGAGAGGCTGTCTCTCCTCCCACGTGGAACCTTTTTTCTGTTGCTCTTTGCTCTGCTCCTGCCCCATGGTCGAGAGTTGGTGCTTTGCCGGTCACCTGACGAATGATTCGCATCGAAATAAACGTGTGTATATATAACTCTACTACACGGTGCCGCAAAGCCTACTCTAAATTTCGGCTTTGGGGATCGTTGATGGGAGTACGGGGTTTTGCACGCATAAAAAAGAGAAATTATGGCACACTATTTTTATTTACGAAAAAACGCGTACGTGTCGAATGATAAAATGCTTACAATAAAAAATAAACGAACGCGCACGCACGTGCACATACACACACACACATTAAATTATAAGCAAGCGATGCACCTACACTTGCGAGTGGCGCGTTGTTGGTGCAGTTGCCGTGTGGACCCTCCTCGCAGTAAACCGGGCACCAACTCTTTCGGCGGCGTAGGCATCCAATGAAAGTCTAAAGGTACGCTGCTGCGGTTGCGGCGTGCTGTCGGTGGCGTACCTTGGATGTTGCTGTCGGCGCCGTCGTTTTCGTCGTCTGCTGGTGGAGGCGATCTCGGCGAATCTATATCCAGGATGCACGGGCAGGGCTGTCCGTTGCACTTCCAGCAGCGAAAGAGAAGGCACCTCTAGCACTGCTGCCACATGTCGTGCTCCGAAGTCATTTTCATGCACAATCTGCACCTCACATTGATCGGCACAAACTGTACACCCAGAGAAGCCTTTAGCTCGGCTTCTTGCTGTTTCTGCTGCAACAGCGCTGACATGTCCAGTATTCTCTGCTGATAGCGCTCGAGCTGGCCGTTCAGCTTCTCCATCGCACGTTTTTTAGCTTCAATACTTGCGAGAAGCGCATCGCGTTGTGCTACTAATTTTTTCAATTCTGCCATGATACTGGCCACGTGTGTGCTCTCTGTAGGGACTCAGAGCGGACTGATCGGTGCGAGCCGTGTCACAAGCGTAAGCCGTTGGCGAAAATTTCTGCACGTAGGTAGAGGGAGATCCCACTTCTTCAACTTTTTCATTGTCTTAAGAATGCGAGACCGTTGCGGTAACGCTATACTAGGACTGGCTGATTATTTGTATACAATTGAGATCCAGCGCGGGCTTATCAGAAAAAAAATCGGAGACGGGTGAGAGCGCAAGAAAGGTTCTCAGTGTCTCGCGAATCAGCTCCAGGAAGTATCGTGTGATCATGAACTCGGGCTTTGTCATCGACAATGGATTAGTTTTCCAAACTAAACACAGAGAACGAATCATCGGATCTCCGCTAGACACTTGAGAGTAAGTGTAAACTGTTTGTATAAAGATTGCAGGTACCCGATAAGAGAGATTTAAATGGTCAGCCGCAGAGTCATAAAAATCTGATCGTTCCGTGTCACCGGATTTAGCGCTGGCAACGGTCCGTTCTCTGAGACGTTCGCTATCTGCCTCATAACTGCTACGTGGCGAATCAGCTCCAGGAAGTATCGTGTGATCATGAAGTTGGGCTTTGTTATCGCCAACGGATTAGTTTTCAAAACTAAACACAGAGAACGAATCATCGGATCTCCGGTAGACACTTGAGAGTTAGTGTAAACTGTTTGTACAAAAGATTGTCGGTCTCCGGTAAGAGAGATTAAAAGAGTCAGCCGCAGAGTCTAGCGCTGGCAACGGTCCGTTCTCTGAGACGTTCGCTATCTGCCTTATGACTGCTACGTACCTAAACCGCAAACACCGACTACGGTATCGGATTCATTTCTTCCGATTACTACTTGCAGCCCTGATTTCTCAGCTATGGCTGTAATATGAGCTACACTTTGTTTTAAAACAAATCCCCCTCTTTCACGATTTCTATGCTTTGCGATACTTCTTATTTGTTGAAATCACTCCTAAAAAGGGCATGATATTTTCCAATCAGCCCTGAGCCGTCTACAAAACTCCTCTGTAATCCAGCGCAGCCATCAGTCTCTCTCGAAATGCGTGTCATTGAGAGAGGCAGCTTACCACGTGTCGCAGAAATGTCTAGTGCTACGTACGAAGTTCGCGATGCGATCCTGCGCGTAGCCAACGCGCTCAAGGGTCGTCACTTATCTGTGCAGAGGAAGTGTACTCGTGAGTGGTATGTGCGCGTTCACCGCATGTCCGAGGAGAGGCTGCGCCGCGAGCTGCGCTGCTTGCTTACGCATTGCGCGTACCGCTGGATCGCAGCATTTTATCAAAAATACGTCGACATTCGAGTATCGTGATAAAAATCGTCGGCAGTTTCTTGGTGGAACGCGGTGCACGCGTTGTGTACTGCCTGCGGCATATATTCGAGGAACATGGTAAGTGTTTACACTGCTTCCTACAATTAGTTTTAAAAAAATAATAATACTTAATTTGTTCTTCATAGCCCGAATTACCCTGCAGGAGGATGCTGAGGAGAACGACAGCGACAGTGATGCAACACTGTTTGTTGTATCGTCACCTCCTTCTCCACAGCGAGCCACTTCGTCCGAGGATGAGGAGGAGGATGAGGAGGAGGAGGAGCAGGAGCAGGAGGTGTAGCAGGAGCAGGATGAAATACAAGCTCCTATGGAGGAGCTCATGGAGGAGCTCATGGAGGATGACGATGAAAGCGAGGTAGAGGACAGCGATCACGGCGATGATCGGCCTGGCGTCTACGAGCAGGCTGTCTACAGAGCGGGCGCTCCAGCACCGCTGAGAGGTAGCGAGCAAACGATGGAAGCTGCGATGGTTCTGCTCTCGTTCCGCTACGAGCCTGCTCCCGAGTTTGGTCCTACGAGAGCCGAGGTTTTCGAGGACTTTGCGACTCGGGAAGAGACAGCTGACGAAGTTGCGGCGATGAATCCCTATCTTCGCTTCGATCAGCACAGCTCGTTCGACCGTCGCATTAACGAAAGTAAGTTACATTTTATTTAATAACTTTAATTCATATACAGGCATGGAGCCCTGTACGGAGGGAGATCCGGAAAATAACGCGGCTGTGATTTTTCAAGCTTCTGCGCTACGAATCGTAAATAACGGTCGTGCTCAGGAAATACGTTGGCTAAAGAACATGCTTGAAAATTCAGAAGACGTATTATTTTCTATGACTGCCTTCGAGATGGCTGACTTATTCAGCGACGTCGTTCGAAGCTACCACAGTCGTGCAGAAGAATGAAGGCTCTGTTTTTTACAGTCGATGACGATAAAATCAGCAGCAGCGAGGAAGAGGGCCCATCATCGCCGGCAGTATCATCGGACTCTTCAATAGTGCTGCTGAGTCCAACATTATCGATGCTGCAGGAGGTTGGGTTCTACGATGCGGGTCACCCGATCATCGAGGAGAGCACAGCGAGTGGCATATCGCAGGTAGGCTGTGGCGACGGCGGCGACGGTGGCGATACCTCAAGCGAAGAGGCACCGTCGCCGAATAATAGTATAATAAGCGGTTCTGCAGCAGCTTCTGATTCGGATCAGGAGGAGGATGAGGAGGAAGCTCGTGACGATGTGCGTTTTCGTCGCTTCGCAATAATCGCGAATACGGTGCATCGCGTACGGAAATTCCGCACAGACGCTTGCTGTCTGACGCTACGGATTAAAACACCGCCGCGTGGGACCAACATGCTCAGCTGGGTTGAGTTAGCAATACGCGATATTTACGAGTATTTGCTAACTCTAATCAGAAGCGGGAGCGATCGCGTCGGTGTTTCAATCTCGAGCGAATATTTCGCCAACGAGTCGGCCGGGCTTTCGTATCGTCTGGCGAGCGCGCTGACTGGCGATGATTTATGGTCTGTGGTGTCTGAGCTCGTCCAGAGTAACGCAAATTTTCGAGTCGACGAGTCATTTACCGTTTGTTCGACCGTCGTAGAGATGCCTGTAGGTGAAGGTGGCTCTTGACGGAAAAACTTGACCGTCGACAGCGTTTCTCAACGGTCGATCATTCAGATCACCAATCGTGACAATCTCTGTCTGCCGAGAGCGCTCGTCGTAGGCGAGGCGAAAATCGCGCTCCAGGCGAGCGATACCCCGGCAATGAGAGCCGAGTGGAACGTCATCCGCGACGGTCGTAGGGAGCTACAACATGAGTGAGCTGTAAAATTGTACCAGGATGCCGGTGTTCTTGTACCTCACGAAGGCTGTGGTGTACAAGAGCTTCGTCATTTTCAGCATTATTTTACTGCTCGTGGTAAAGCTTTAGTTGCTTACGAGAAAGACTCGCTGGGCAACGGTGAAGCACCATTTTCTGACGGACGTAGCGATGCCTGCACAACCATAATTTTTTTGTTCTACTCCGAGCTTCATTACGACGTGATTGTCAATATTTTTGGAGCTGCGAAGGCAAAATTTTTCTGTACTTTTTGCAATCGCGGCTACAGTAATATCGAGGATCACAACTGTAGGCAGCTGTGTTCGCGCTGCTTCGTCTCGCCACCCTGTAGCGAGAACGAAGCTTTGCAAAAATGCGGATCGTGTAATCGCAATTTTTTCGGCGACGTATGTTTTCGCAACCATTCGGCTGAGGGATCGTACAAAACGAAGAACAAGCGATTGTGCGATGTGCTGCAGATTTGCGGTACCTGCTGTAAAAGCGTGAACCGGCAGCGCGGTAAGCACGAGTGCGGCAAAAATTGGTGTCGACATTGCAAGTCGACACACGGCTATAATCAGCACTGTTTTATACAGCCGATAAAAAATGATGCTTCAGCGAAAAAGTATCTTTATGTTTTCTACGATCTGGAAACGATGCAAGAAGCATCGTATCGAGGCGATGAAAGCATAAAGATGCACGTCCCGAATATCTGCGTTGCACAGCAAGTCTGCACGGATTGCATAAGTTCTAACGACATTTCAGTAGCAGAATGGTGTCCCTCGTGCGGTGTGCGCGAACATATATTTACCGAAGATCCCGTTGATCAGCTGCTACAGCTTGTAGTACGCGACAAAACGGACTTTGAAAATATAATATGCATCGCGCACAACGCACGAGGGTACGATGTACAATTCGTTTTACGGCGGCTTGTCGAACGTAAAATAAATTGCGCGCCAAGCATCATACTGAATGGTTAGAAAATACTGTGCATCCGGTATGGTCGCACAAAGTTCATCGATAGTCTCAGCTATTTTCAAATGAAGTTGGCCGCCTTGCTTGCTACATTCGGTTTAGGCGAGACTACGAAAAAAGGCTGTTTTCCACACCTTTTCAACACGTCGGCTAACGCCGAATATCGTGGCGCCATACCAGATGCGCAGTATTATTCGCCCGACACTATGTCGACGAGCGAGCGCGAGCTGTTCTTGCGGTGGCACAGCGAGATGCGTGCAGCGAACGCAGTGTTTGATTTCCGCAAGGAAATCTTCGACTACTGTCTCATGGACGTGACGATTCTGCGTCGCGCATGTGTGGCTTTCAGAAAAATTTTTCTCGAGGTCGGAGACACGGACCCGTTTGTAGTGGCTACTACAATCGCGTCCGCGTGCTCTCATCTCTATAGAAAAAAATTCTTAAAGCCACAGACTATCGGAATAGGCCCCAGGGGCGGGTATAGGCGCGCCGACAAGCACTCGTAAAAACCCGTCGAGTGGCTGCTGCAGTGCGAGCGAGAGATCGGTCGCGAAATCGTGCATGCAGGCAGAGCGCGCGAATATCGGCTTCGCGAGGGATTTTTGGGCGATGGATTCTTACCATCTGCCAATCCATCCGAAAAACCCATTGTTTTTCAATTTCAGTGCTGCTATACGCATGGCTGCCCTAAGTGTTTCACAAACAATCGCAACAAGTCGACTGCCTGGGGTCGTACTTTCGACGCGTTGCTCGAGAGTACACGCGCTAAAATCGCGCAGATCCAAAATCCCGGCTACGAGACGCGCGAAATTTGGGAATGCGAGTTTGACAGAGTCAAGCGTGAAAACCACGAAATCGCCAAGTACGTGTCAGAGCATCCGCTCATCAGCAAAATAACGCTTAATCCTCGTGACGCGTTCTTCGGCGGTGGATACGCGCTGGAAGCATCCTTTTACGGCGTGCATAGCAGGACCGACAGGAGCTGGAAAAAGCTGGTTTCTGAAAAAATTTCTCGAGCATCTGCCGGAGATGTGCGATGCTCGCTTCGACAGGGTTCTGCTCTACTATACCGAGTGGCAAGAGACGTACCGCAGTGAATTCAAAGTTGGCGGGAGCGCTGCTGTACCTATCGAGTTTCGAGAGGGACTTCCGCAGCGAAGGCATTACTCCGTGGATGCGGGAAAGAAAAAATTACTGATACTCGACGACTTGATGCGAGAATCATCTAACGATATAGTTCTGGATTTGTTCTCGCGTTCGTCTCATCATTTGAATTTGTCGGTCTTTCTGGTGACGCTGAATATTTTTCACCAAGGAAAGTCTCAGCGCGACATAAGTTTAAATTCACAGTATCTTGTTATATTTAAAAATCCTCGCGACAGAGCTCAGATTCGGCATCTCGCGCGACAAATTTATCCAGAAGATCCGAGGTTTCTGCAAGAGGCTTACATAGACGCTACGCGCGGACCTCACTCGTATCTTTTTCTCGATCTAACTCAAGCGGCCGTGGACGAGTATAGGGTTCGCACGTGTATATTCCCAAGCGACGATATTCAGTACGCCTACGTGCCGAAATTCGGTAAAAAGTGAAAATACAAAATAGGTGTACAGAGCTCTCGGCATAGACAGTAGGCGAGAAGCTATGGCGCCAACATCATCGAAGAAGAAACAGGCTGGCTGCTGTATACCCGTCGTGGCTACGCTCGACACCAAGCATTTCAACAGGAAACGAGTAGCTGTACTGAACGCTCTTTGTCACACGGACGGCCAACAACGTACGGCTCTTTTACGCACAGCCGACAAGAGACTAGTGCGTTGCATATGCGAGTGCGCTTTGAATATCTTGCAAGGTGTGATCAAAATCAAAGACTCGCATAAAGACTCGAAAAATAATTATCGTACCCGAAGATATGTTTTCGCGCATGCAAAACGTTCAGCCAGCAGCAGCAGCAGCACCGCCAGTAGTAAACGAGTCATGTGAGAACTCTGTTCAAACGTGCGGCGACAATCTCTCGAGACTCGATTCCGAGATGCACACGATTCTACATTCGAATAAATTTACAGATGAGCGTGAAAAATGTCAAAATTATTTACAAGTACTGCGGCGATATCTGTTTTTCAAAGATTCCGAACGTCACGCTGAACACGATTACGAGCGCAAGGTCGACAAAATAGAGGCGACATCGGCACCAATGACTGAAGAAATTATACTCGACAGCGTGCCCTAGAGTTACGCTCAAAAAACGCGGCTTCTGCTGGAACACTGGAAAACCGTTGCCGGCGATCGTCTCAAGTGGGATAGCACTGGCAGATTCAGTATAGACGGCCGGCCCATACAAGATTCCAACATTATAGAACTGATTAGCGACGTTGTCGCACGCAGGAAAAAAACACTGGATCAGTCGGAAGTGCCCATCGGTCGTTTACCTTTCGCCAAATTCATCAAGACAGTCGACACACCGATAATGCTGATTAGAAACCCGGAAATAGTGAAAATTGGTAAAAATTTGACAGAGCCAAATAATACAGCGAAACGACGACTGCCTAGTAAAGAGAGCATCGACGCGTTGATGGAAATACACAACGCTAGTAGCAGCAGCAGCGAATCACCGGCATCGCCTGCTTTGACGAGAAATCGAGCAAAGAACAAGTGGCTACGTCTCGCAAACTTTTAAGCATGGCGTCGTCGTCGTCATCGTCGTCATACGAGCAGCAATACTACGATGTCTCGCACGAGGCTGGTTACGCGGGTGCGCGCAATCTCGTGCGTGTAAATCGAAAAGGCAAATTATTTAGCGCGGCTGACACGCGGGAGAAAGAACGTATATACGAGTGTCTTAGTAATCAAGACGCGTATACTCTTCACAGACCCGTTAAGCGTAAATTTCCGCGATTAAATTACAACGTGAGCAACATTGACGACGTATGGGAGTGCGATTTGCTTCAATTAACCACGATCAAAGAACACAACGACGGATACTGTTACCTACTCGTAGTGGTGGACGTATTGAGTAAACACGCGTGGCTGGAGCCTCTACGCGATAAAACTACAGCCAACGTCACCGCAGCCTTCGGACGAATACTCGAGCGCAGCAACGGTCGCGTCCCGATACTCTTACAATCCTACAAGGGTAAGGAGTTTGTAGGCTCGACGTTTCAGGAATTTTTGAAAAAGCGCGACATCAAATTCCTTACAGCTCGAAACCCCGATATCCAATATGCTGTGGTGGAAAGTCTAAACCGTACTATACGCGAACGAATGTGGCGATACTTTTCTCACAATAACACGCAACGTTACATCGACGTGGTGCAGAAAGTCATCGAGGCTTACAATCATACGCAACACAGCGGTACAAAGATGCGCCCCTGTGACGTGAGCATCTACAATGCTGCGAAAGTGCGCGAAAATTTAGCGTAAAGAGCTCGTCTGCAATCGACTTACAAGAATCGCGAAAAGATGGCATCAGGTGTAATGAATAAATACAAGTCCGGATCTTACGTACGCATTAGTCGCACGAAAAATACTTTCGAGAAGGGATGCGAAAAAAAAAACTAGCGAGGAAGTTTTCAAGATTAAGCGCATATCCAACAGACAGGAGTTACCAACGTTTATCCTGGCAGATTTGAACGGCGAGGAGATTGACGGCTTTTTCTATCTCGAGGAGCTCGCTCACGTTGGCACGAAACTCATGTCGGACGCTGCTGAGCAATTCAAAATAGAACGCGTAATTCGTACAAAGGGTCGAAGAAGCAGCTACTCGTCAAGTGGGCTGGCTATCCGGACAAATTCAACTCGTGGATCAAAGCCTATGAAGTACAAAAAATTTTAAAATGGACCAGAACGATTTTTACCTAGTTCTGTCTAGCAACAGCAGTATGACGTTCTACAGCGAAAACGCCAATAGCTGCTTTACAACGCAGCTCTCGCGCGAGCTCAAACGCAGCGGGAATTGGTCCGTTGCACTCGTCGAAATTTACGTGCCGAGCACTATCACGCACATTCAAGAATCGGACGCCTTTTAAACATTTAAGCAGTCGGAAAAGGCAAAGCAGGAAACGCATTTTTTTCCGCACGGTATTTACGACAAGATCGAGCAACTAGCCAACGAAATAAATAAATCAGCTGCCTTTCACGATCATCTGCGTCTCGAAGTTGCACCCTTTCAACAGAGCTACTACATGCTACAGCGCAGGTGTGCCTGCGATGATCAGCATCAGACAACGTTTAACGAAAAAATTTGCCGCATTTTCGGTTTCGAAGATTCCGAGACTTGGCGAAAAAATGGCACCTTTGTCACATCGTCAATGGGTAGTGTAGTCGCGCTAGGAAACAGACCAGCATCGCTTTCCCGAGCTATTCCCGATCAGCTCTACGTGTACACGGATGTATGCGAGCCACACACTGTAGGCGACACACAAGCAGCTCTACTGCGTATAGTTTCCGTGGATAGTGCAAAGTACAAATTCGGCAGTAATATCGTGAGACATTTTGCACCTGCTCATTATATTCCGCTTTTACATCACAGTTTTCGCTCGATTGTCATATATATAAGGGATCAGCACGGCATTATAAGCCTGTGTCGTCTCTTAGCGACGATGTCGACGCACCATTGGAATTTGTCGTGCCGGCAGGTAGCGAGAATTACTTTGATCTGGCTCACACTATTGTTCATGTTCAAGCGAAAATCGTACCCGCTGACGAGGCTACCGCAACGAGCGAAGACCTTAATGTCGGACCGATCAACAATTTCATGCATTCAATGTTCAATCAGATTGACGTTTTTTTCAATCAGAAAATTGTTTCGCCGCCTAATAACGCCTATCCTTACAGAGCGTACATCGAGACGCTTCTCAACTACGCTCCGGCTGCTAAAGAGTCACATCTTACAGCGAGTCTGTGGTACGACGACACGAGCGGCGGTTTCGATTCGCCAGCTAATGCGGTGAGCACTGTCACAGCACCTATTATCGTGAACAAAGGGCTGGAAAATCGCAAATATTTTACACAGAATCGACGATACTTTGACATGATTGGACATCTACATCACGACCTCTTTAATCAGGATAAAATGCTGATTAATGGCGTAGAAATGCGCGTACGTCTAGTGAGGAGTAAGGATGCTTTTTGTCTGATGGACGCGACAGCCGATGGAAAATTCAAACTCAGCATCAAAGAAGCTACACTCATAGTTCGCAGAGTAAAAATCAGTCCTGGAGTTTTACTGGCTCATGCGCAAGCGTTATCGAAAACCACGGCTAAATATCCGATAACGAAATTCGAAGTTAAGTCGTTTACTCTTCACTCGGGAATATTGGGCGATTCGATCGACAACGTTATACACGGTCAGCTGTCGAAGAGAATAATCTTGGGCTTTGTGGAAAACAAAGCATTCAACGGAAACCGCGCGTTAAATCCTTTTAATTTTCAACACTTCTCTATAAATTATATTTCTCTCTACGTCGATGGCGTACAAATTCCAAGCAAACCTTTGCAGCCACGTTTCACGGGTATCGACAAACTCTACATTGACGCTTTTCAAACACTTTACACTGGCACAGGCGTGCATTTTCTGAACGAAGGTTTTGGCATAGATCGCTACAACTATTACAAAGGCAATTTTTTGACGGCCTTCGATCTCACTCCTGATTTATCGGCACACTGTGCCACACATTGGAATCTCGTGCGCTCGGGTAGCATACGCATAGAAGTGTATCAACTGTATCGTTTAAGCAGAGTACGACAATGTTCTGGAAATCGACTCTAACCGCTAAATCGTAACGGATTTTAGCGCTTGATGCGCACGCACACTCGATCGCAGCGCCTCAAAAAAAAAAAAAAAAATTTGATTCGCGCTTCATAAGGCGAGCGCGCTGACAGTATGCAGTTAGTCTCCCTCTCGAAACAGCCAGCACCTAACGTACTCGAGCAGCAACAGCATTATCATGACGGACTACATGATCGAGATTCAAGGCTTTCGGGATATAAATAAAAAATGTATTCCCAAAGAAGTCGGAGTTTTATCTCTCCAGAGCCGTATAGTTGGTCATTGGATTATTCGCGCGCCGTGCAGTTTTACCGAATTACCCACGGATATGCAGCAGACGAATAATTACTGCACTCTCGATGTACACGGTTTAGAGTGGCACGACGGAGATATCTCCTTCAAGAATCTGCGTCGTAATCTGTGCAACTTGGTGAAAGACGCGCGCCGTATATACGTGCGTGGCCAAGCAAAAGCCAAGTTTTTGGAAAAAGTAGTGGCTCGAAGAATCATCAATTTAGAAGATTTTAGTGCGCCTTCGTTTGACGAGCTCTCTGTGCAATTCCCTAACGCTTTGCTGTGCACCAGCCACGGTATCAAGAAATTCGAGAACAAGAAAAATTTTTGCGCACTGCGTCGAGACTATCAAATCAGAAGGTGAATACACTCAATCGTTGCCAGTCCTCATAGACGCGACCCGTACAACATAAATAGCCAAGTAATGTACCAAGCTATATTAGATTACGATCGGCTGCAGATGGAGAGATATCACTACCCCGAAAGATTTCGTGCTAGCGAAGTTGTGGACGGAATTAAAAAAGAAGCTGACGAGAAAAAAGACGGTGCGGTAGAAGAAGAGTACGTAGATGCATCATCAACATGAATACGCGTCAAATAATCACAGCTATTAGAGGATTAAAAGCTGATTCAATAGGAGTTTACGCTGCTAATCACGTTCCGAAATTGCTATCCACACCGACAGCTATTGTAACGAATCTCGACACGTCCGATCAGCCAGGATCACTCTGGGTTGCCATCTTTATAGATAAAAATGGATACGGAATTTACTTTGACAGCTACGGAGTTGCACCCGTATCAAAGCATCATCTTGATCAACTCGGAAAAAACTGCACGCGATTCGACTGGAATAAAAAACAAGTGCAGAGCGTCGACTCTAAAGTATGTGGCGAGCACTGCATTATGTTTCTGTATCATATGTGTAGTGGCATTTCTCTGCGAAAATATCTACTTGTTTTTCATCAGACTTTGTCAAGAATGACGCATTAGCCGTTAAGTTTTATCGAAGGCTCATGAAAAGAATGCAAAATAAAACAATGCGTCATCGCCATCATCGAGTCAACGCATTCCCACGCACGAGTTCTACAGGACGGGGTTACTGTAATCAGATCTGCACAGCCAAGACCGGATGTTTATTATCTGAGCAGTTTATACAAACCTACTAGCTGTGACGGTTGGGTTAAACAAAACAACTTCTATCGATATCAAACGCGTCTCGTTTCACTATGGAATGTAAATACTGTAACCGCCGTTTCTAGAAAGATCTGCGACTCGTTGACGCTCGCTCTTTGTCGTCCCATGCTTTATAAAGGTGTTGTGGCGCAGCCGCCAGCCATCAGTCGTAAGAACACTCTCGTCAAGTAGACCTCGTGTGTAAAAAATCTTTGCAATGGATTCAGCAGCAGCGGCGGCAGCAGCAGCACCAAGTGCCGAGTCTTGGAAAAATAAGCCGATCACCTGCAACTTGTTGTACTCGACGCCGTACGGGCTCAACAAATCAAACTGCAAGCGTGCAATCATAGGCTTGGAGTATTACGGCGGTTACTACAGAGCAGTGTTAAAAATTTGTGCCAATGGATCACCAGCCAAGTATGTGACACTCGACACACACAGCTGGGAAGTGATCAAAGATCAGATGGATGCTATGGATGCATATCTGAATCACTCCTTCACGTTCTACCAGGATTTTGGAAATCCTAGTGTAACGGACGGAGTCGGAAAGCGAAAAAGAGTAGACGCGGGCTTGAACCGCGGACCCCGAGATTAACAAGCGGGAGCTCTAACCACTGAGCTAACGTCTACGATGCAAGCGCATGCTATGCATCGTAGTACAGCTCTGCGGACTCTTATCGCTGACTCGTCTTCGCTGCTAGCGTTGCAGACGTGTGCGTCTGTGACACTACCAAGATCCTCCTTCCAAATCACGATGTCACATTCACAAACAGCTTCGGAGCAAGGGCTATCGGCATCGACGAGAGGCCAACAGCAACATCAGCACCTACAGCAGAAATGACAACCCACAACGGTCAGCAGTTCATCACCAGTGTCGGCGGCCACGACGAGGAAACACAACAGCATCCACCTGCACAGCCTGCGTGCAAGAAGCAGAAAAAGTACGAGAGTCCGCCTAGTGTAATTATGCACAGACGTTCGCTGGCTTAAGAGAGGTAAAAGAGTTCATCGATTTGCGTTTTAAACAGCTCGAAGAGCTTTCGGGATTAGTTAATCGCGGCGTGGACTCAATTTTAGATTATATAAAAGACGCTTTGAAAAGAGAAGAGGCTGAACTATGTCGTGAAATTCTGAAAAATGTAAACTCGCTCAAACAATATTACGCCCTTCATAAATATAAAATCGAAATTGTTAAGACAAACTTGAATTTCGCCACTGTAGGCGTCGACGTTTTAGATGTAGTTTTAACAGAAATCTATGCGTTTGGCTTAGCCAGCATCGCAAAAGATGTGTACGACGTTATGTTTCCGATATAACTCTTTTTATTCATCTCCTATCGTTAGATTCTAAGCTGTAAATATGCTTTATTGTTCTACGCACACACACATACACATACATACACACATACACACTCGCGCATAATTATATCATGTATTGAATTTTTACTGTTTTATTATATAAATATAAGAGTGTATCAAACAAAAATTTCTCTATTTTAATGTGTACAAATCCCATCAATAAACCCCAAAGCCGAAATTTAGAGTAGGCTTTGTGGCACCGTGTAGTAGGAAATCATACAGGTTACATATTATTACCGCGCAGAAAGAATCAGTGCCGGCACAAGGGCAATAAAAGCCATACAGCAGGTATACGACAGGTAGACGGCGGCTTTGGCGGACGAGCGCGAGTTTGGCGTAGAGAGGGGAGAGAGAGAGAGAGAGAGAGAGAGAGAGAGAGAGAGAGAGAGAAGCGGGTCCAGTACAGCAGCGGCGGGAGCCACCGCGCCAGAGCTCAGGGGCTACTATAGTATAAAAGGAGAGGGGACGGGCTAGTATAGCGAGAGTCGCGCACGTGCGTTCGAGCTCGGGGCCGGTATGGAGTAGACAGCGAAAGAGAGAGAGAGAGAGTCGCGCTCGGGTCTGCTTGGGTAAAAGGGGGAGGGCTGGCATCGTATGGGTTATATAGCTTTTGTTTAAAAATTATTTATAATTATTTATAAATAAACAAATAAAAGTCACCCATCGATGACAGACTGTTTATGACAGTAGCGGTCGTAAATCATGTTAACCTTATGGCATTTTATGCGTGATATAGCTTTTGTTTACAAATTATTTATAATTATTTATAAATAAACAAAGTACTTCACCCATCGATGACACACTCTTACAGTAGCGGTCGTAAATCATGTTTATTGACCTTATCAGCTATTGTTTATATAAACATGGTGTTTGTTTACATAAACACCTGGCGCCAGCCACGGGAGCGGTGACGTCAGTTAGGCTACGCCGCTGTCTCTCCATAGTGGCCCATATACTGCTGGCAACGAGGCGGTAGACAGTATCATTATCCTGTATATTCAGTTATCCTTGGTCACTGTAAGAAGTTACAGTCTTGTAGGTATAATATATTTACGTATTATTTATTTACAGGTTTCAAAAATTGTTATTAATGTTTGCAACACTCAAAGCTTAATAGACTTTTACTTTCATTATTTACACGGTATAAACATTGCTTGACTGAAAAATTAGCTTTGTAGGAATGGGTGCAAAATTTCGGTCGCTGCCTCCCGGACTACACGGTGATCCTAAATCATTGAAAATAACAGTAAACGTTTTCGTGAGTGTGTTAAAAGACAGTGCATGATCATTGAAAATTTGGGTCTTTTTGCGTGCGCGCACACTGTTTTACGGTGACTGTATATTAAAATAAACACTGCGCAGGTTCCATCGTGTTTTTCAACGAACAGGTTTCTCAGTGTATTAGAGTTTTTTGTCGTAAAAAATGACGAAATTTATGGTTTGGATGAACCGTATTAGACATATCATAAAAAAACATTTACTTTTTTGCAGGATTCCGACAGCAGAAATATGCCATCCGAGAAAATGTCTACACATCGAAGTAGCATTGAAGGTATGTTTTATTTCTTTTATAATTCTTATAGTTGAATTGTAAAATATCTTGCATTATATTAAAGTGAAACAAATTTTCTCCGGTTCTTCGGTTCTCCAGGCCACCAGCCCTGCGTCACACTTTTTTAGATATTACTTTTTCTTTTTACAAAAAGTGATGGAGCATAAAAAGTTTGAGCCTTAAACATTATAGGCATTCCAAATTTTGGGTTTTAAAAATTTTTGGTTTTAAAATTTTTTAGTCTTACAAATTTTTGGTGTTACAAATTTTTATCTTGCAAATTTTGGGTCTTAAAATTTGGGCCTTAATACTTTTATTTTCACAAATTTTTAACCTTCAAACATTTGGGCCTTAAAAATGTTGAACCATCAGAAAATATCTAGACAGGGGCGTGCTGGTAAATTTAGGTTGATTCTAACAAATTAATTTCAGGCATTACAAAATGTGGTCCTTACAAACTAATTTTAAAATCTAATGAACAAACGTTTACTTGATTGTTGTCCAGCTTAAGATATCATACATTGTGTCGCTGTAGTGTATCACCTAAATGTAAGTAAGGTAAACATGTAACGATCCTTCCAGCGTTATCGCGCATTATGTGCTGCCTGACTGTCACGACGGGGACGTGATAGTAAGGCTAATTTTACGAGAGTCATAATCTGTTGCTGCATTAGTTTAATGCTAAAGTCGATTTTCATATTTCCAGCGCTGTATTTAAAGATGCTATAGATGATTTTCACATTTACAGCGCTGAATTTGAAACGGTCACGACTTATCTCTGTAAGAATACAAAATATATTGATTTTACTATCTGAAAATTTGCATTTGAACATTTACTAATCTGCGTCGTGATTCTGACAACAGATTAAATAGAAAGATTTTAAATTTGTATAATAATTCTCAATTATGATAGTTCAGGTCCGGGATACCAGGTAGTGGAGGTTTATCGCAATAAAGAGATTTTTGTTCTTTATAACAAAAATAAATATATTCAAATAAATAAATAATAGAATATTGCGTATATCTTGCATATATTCTAAGTATCACAAAAATTAAATGGGTAAATCCGCTTTGATTTTTACAAACAAAAATAAACAGATACGCGTTTAAGTTGCGTTATCTGATTTGAATCGTATTGTTATAAGAAGAGATTTTATGCAGATACGCTTAAATTTGCGTTATCTGATCGTATTCGAAATTTTACTAGTTTAAATTAGGTAATGAAATTATTTCTAAATTATTTTGACAAGAATTAGAATTTTTGTAAGTTTAGGACTGATACGCTTTATGATGCGATATCGTGCCTAACTCGAAATTTTTATAAGTGTAGAAATATTCGAAAATATTCTAAGTCATTTACTCGAGGCATAAGTTGCTCGGGAGTTTTGACTAGGCGCCTAAGTTGCGCTGGAGCTAGTGAGCTCATACTGGCCGTGCGGGTCCTTTTATAGGCCTCGGAGCGAGCGGGGATCGTGCCGCCGAAAATACTTTCACATTCACACTTTCACACAGACATTCACACCTATGTACAAAACCCATTCATACAAATAATTTATAATATACGCGCGCTACGCCGCCGCCGACGCTTCTCCTTCTCTTGTGTCGCTGCGCTTTTGGAAACTAGAGTTCCTATTATTATATTTAGCGCGCGTAGAGGAAGGTAGAGCCGGGTTAAAATAACTTCTCCGACGATGTTGCGTATCGAGTAAGCTAACTTTATTTACAGTGCCTAATTAGGCCTAAGATTACAGTGGGACTAGAAAGTTCGGCGGCCGAGCCCAGAATGATGAACAGGTGCGCGCTACCTGCTCGCCACAGTGTGGCGACGGCATGGTGGCGCTCTCAGCTAGATGACGGCCAGACTCGTTACGAGAAGTCGGGCCTGGGCTGGAGCGTCTGTTTGCGCCGGCGCTGATGCTGCCCAGCCCTAACCGCCACAGCTACTCCTCCGCCAGTGCCGGACGTAGCCTGTGTCCGGAACGAAACGGGTTTCCTTTGCCTTTGGAGGGATGTGGCGAAGAAGATGTTGAAGGCGCCAGGGCAGATGGCACCGGCGCTCGATGAGTCGGTGCGGATGGTGCTGGCGCTGCGTTCCGCTGAGCGGAGGGCCTTGACTCGGGCGGTGATTGCGCGGCGTGCTTGGTTGCTAGAAGTGCCTGCGCTTGGGTCGCGGCTGCTGGTTGTGGCTGCGCTGATGGCGCGGCTGCTGAGGGTGCCTGCGCGTCTGGTGCGGCTGCTGGAAGGGCCTGCGCTCGGCGCGTGGCTGCTGGAGGTACCTGCGCGTCTGGCGCGGTTGCTGGAAGGGCCTGCGCTCGGCGCGTGGCTGCTGGAGGTACCTGTGCGTCTGGCGCGGCTGCTGGAAGGGCCTGCGCTCGGAGCGTGGCTGCTGGAGGTACCTGCGCGTCTGGCGCGGCTGCTGGAGGCGCCGGCGCTGCTGGAATGTCGGCTGCCTCCAGGTAGGCCGGCTTGAGCGACGACGTGGAGATCGTTTTGATCTCCTGAACACGTAAGCGCAGGTGCGCAAATCACCATGGAAGAATGATGTTCGAGGTGGAAGGTGCCTGGCGCCTGGGACAGCGCGGAGCCTATTCATCAAGGCTCGTAGTTCGGAGACAAAGACGGGTGCGTTGACGTCTGGATGGTTCGCTGTAACAAAAAAGTCGCCCGGGACGCGGAGCGTGGTGCCGAAGAGCATCTCGGCGGGCGATGCTTGCAGATCCTCCTTGAAAGTCGTCCTCAGGCCGAGCAAGACAGTTGGAAGAGCTTGCGGCCAGGGTGTTGGAGCGCAACACATGAGTGCGGCTTTCAGCGTGCGATGCATGCTCTCGGCGAGTCTATTGGCTCGTGGATGGTATGGTATCGTGTGCACGCGACTGCGCCGATGATGTTAGCAAGGGCGACGAAGAGACGAGCTTCGAACTGCGCCCTCTGGTCCGTCGTGATAGTGAGTGGTGTGCCGAACGAGCTGATCCAATGATCTACAAAGGCTCGTGCGACTGTATCTGCCTGTTGATCTGGCAATGGGATGGCGTGAGGTCACCTGGAAAACCTGTCGACGATAGTGAGGCAGTACTGGAAACCCGAGCACGACGGGAGCTTGATGAGGTCCAGGTGAAGATGGTCAAAACGCGCATCCGGGGCCGCAAAGTCGCCTAGAGCTGCTCGGTTGTGCCGGTGGACCTTCGATTGTTGACAGGGGACGCAGACGCGCGTCCAGCGGGCGATGTCCTTGCGCATGCTCGGCCAGAAGTACTTCTGGGTAATCGTCTTCGTCGTTGTGTGGATGCCAGTTGCCCGTGTCCTGGGCGTCGAGCAGATGCGGCAGGTCCGCGTCGTTGCGCTGGTCTTGCGCGAGAGTCACGAGGTCCATGCATGATGGCATCTTGATTGCATCGACTCTGGAGAGCGCATCCGCAGCGGTGTTGTCGAGGCCTTTGACGTACGCTAAGGTGATCTGGTACTGCAGCAGATAGTCGAGCTGTCTGGATTGGCGAGGCGACGCTTTCTCTGGTGGCTGCTGGGCTGCGAGTGACAGTGGCTTGTGGTCTGTCAGCAGCGGAAACGGGCGCCCCTCGAGGATGCTGCTGAAATGTTTGGCCGAAGCGAAAGCGGCGAGAAGCTCCCTATCATAGGTGCTGTAGCGCCTCTCAGTGTCCGAGAGCTTTCTGGAAATGAAGCCTAAGGGTTTCCACAGGTCGTCGTGATCATGTTGCTTCAGGGCTGCACCGATGGCGACGTCGGAAGCATCTGTGAAAAGCCGAAGAGGGGCGTCGCTGCGCAGAAAAGTCGTCATCGTTGCGTCAGCGAGTGCTTTCTTCGTGGCGATGAAGGCATCTAGGACTACTTTGGTCCAGGTGAGAGGCGAGGGTTTCTTCCGCTGTGGTAACAGTTTCAGCATGTCGTTGAGAGGCGCGAGCAAGCCTGCAGCTCCAGGAATACAGCGCCTGTAGTAATTTACAAGCCCGAGAAAGCGTCGAAGTTGCGACGTATCTGCCGGTTGCGGGAACGCTTGTATGGCCTCGACTTTGCCTGCTGGTGGTTTGCAGCCGTCTGCGGAGATGACATATCCGAGGTAGGTAACCTCGCTCTTGGCTAGCGTACACTTGTCCTGGTTGATGCGGATGTGTGCCTCTCGGAGAGTCGCGAAGAGTGTCTTGAGGTGCTCCAAATGCTGTTCTCTCCCGCAGGAGGTTACGATTATATCGTCTAAATACGCCCGAGCAAAAGGCAGGTCTCGCAGCAGGCGATCCATTGCCCTTTGAAGCGACTGTGCAGCGTTGCGAAGGCCCATGGACGATCGGGTGAACTCAAATAAGCCGAATGGCGTAATAATGGCCGTCTTGTGTGCATCTTCCGGCGCGATTGGCACTTGATAAAAAGCCTTCTTGAAGTCTATGACTGAGAAGGTGTCGCCGCGAAGTTCAAGTAACAGGTCCTCGATGACTGGGAAAGGATACCTGTCCGGCACAGTGCGGCTGTTGAGTTGCCTGTAATCGCCAGTGATACGATACGAGCTGTCGGCCTTTTTGGCTAGCCGTAACGGACTCGTCCAGGAGATATCTGATATGCGCACGATGCCCATCTCGATCAGGACCTTGAATTCGGCTCGTGCTGCTTCGAGGCGCTCGCCGTGCAGCTGACGAGCTCGCGCTGCCGCTGGTGGTCCGGTCGTGACGATGTGGTGAAGGGCAGAGAGGTCGGGTAAAGTGATTGTCGTACTCCGTGACGTGGCTAGATCCTGGTATTCTTTCAGCAGGTCAGCAAAAACTCCCTTAGCAACGTCGGCGGAGATGTTGACAGCGACTGAGTAGACGTGCGTTGGGAGGACGGCGCCGGCTGCGTGATGGATGTGGTCTGCGTCGATGAGCTTCCTCCGCTGAAGGTCAACCGCTAAGCCGAAATGCGCTAAAAAGTCCACTCCGATGATAGGGTTGCTGACATCTGCGACGATGAATTTCCACGCCAGGGGTTTTGAAAGCGCCAGATCTAAGGACATCGCATGCGTGCCATAGGTGTTGATGGTCGACGCGTTGGCTGCGCTGAGCGTGAGCGGGCCGCGAACTCTCTGCTCCTTGAAGTACGAGCGGGGTACGAGGGAGACTGCCGAGCCGGTGTCGATGAGGAAACGGAGTCTTGATTCCCTGTCGTACACGTGCAAGCGCTGCTCTGACGATGCGCCAACCGCTTCTGCTTGCGGGAGCGGAGGCGCGGCTAGTTTCCCGCAGCTGGGTATGTGCAGGATTGCTTGCACTGCGTCTCCTCGTGGTTGAACGTACGGTGGTACCAGCACCAACCGTTGTTCGGCGCGGGATGGCACCCGTGAGCGACTCGAGGAGCGATGTCTGTCGCTGGACGGTGGTGAGGAGCTTCTCCATAGTACGACGCAGCGACGTCAGCTCGTGCTCCTGGAGAGGTGAGGCGGTACCAGATGATACGCCGCTCGATGGCGCTGAGGACTGCTGCGGATTGACGGCGTTGACGCTCATCTCTGGAGCCATTAGCTGGTCGGCGAGGTTGGCGAGTTCGTCCAACGAGGTCGCATGGAGCACGCGGCACATGCGGCTGGCGTATGGTGGCAACAGGTCGAGCCACTTGACCTTGAGGGCCCCGTCGGAGATGTTGGCGAGGGTCCTCATGTAGCGCAGGAGCTGCGAGGGCGTGCGGCTCTCTAGGCGGACCTCGTTGAGCACCTGGTGAAGCTGGGTGTCCGCGGAGACCGCGAGGCGCTGCAGGACGGCCTCACGTAACGCCTGATAGAGGTTGGCAAGCGGCGGCTGTAGGATGATGTCGGAGACCTCCTGCGCGACATCCTGGGGTAGCTGCGAGACGACCACGTTGTAGCGGTTGCGGTCTGATCGTACCCCGTTGGCGTCGAATGTGGCCTCTACCTGTGCAAACCACAATCTTGAATGAATGTTCCAGTATGTTGGAAGCTTGCAACGCACGGCAGCCTCGACCGGTGGCTGTGGTGGTGGAAAGATGTCACCAGCGGGCATAGGCGGCGCCGGTGGTACACCGTTGTGCCCGTCCATGCCTTTGCCTTCTCGATCGGCTAAGTTTTGATTATTAAAATTCCGGAGCGGAGAATGCTGGAGCGATGCACGTATCATATCGCGCACCGCTTCGCCGGAAAAATTGAGAGCGCGTCGAACGGCGACGCGCTGGGACACGCGAGATGCGGAACGCGGTGCGCTGAGCCCCAGGCGTGCTGCCGAAGATCGGCAGGTGGCGCCCTGGCGTGGCGTTCGAACGAGTAGCGGAGCTAGCGAGAACGCGCGCGGTGTATCGGTGACGATGTTCGGCGCGCTGGCTCACCCGACGCGGAACGCTACCAAAATGGCCGCTCTCGCGTGAGGGCAAATGAAGGGCGAGCGAACGCGAGAGACGCGCGCGTCGGCGAGCTTGCCGACTCGGAGCACGGCACCGGCGGCGTGCAACAGGTATTACGCGGCGCTTGAAAGAAAGAGCGACTCAAGGCCGCGAAAGAGCAATACCTGTTGCGTTGTAGTATAGCGGCGAGTTGACAGGGCCGCTGGATTGGAGTCGGCGCGCGTCTACGGCGATGATGTTACTGCTGCTCTCGCTGACAGGGAAACGGCTGACGGAGCCGCGCCGCGGACACTCCGGCTGTAGAGAGGCCGGAGGTAGACTCCCTGTTGGTGCCACTGCTGCTGTAGTGAACGCCGAAAGGCGCACCTGGTGCTGCTGACGGTGTTGACTGCGACACCGCGCTCTCCACAAAATAAAAGGAGACTGCTGCTACGATGTCCCTCGCGGCGGTGCGGTGGCTGTAAATGGGCCTAGTCGCTCCGACGGAAGAAAATAAAAGCGAGAAACGCCGCCGTCGGGCTGTAGAGAGGCTGCGACGGGGCGATGTAGTCGAATACTTAAAAATTTCTCTCGTGGCTCTGCGCAGAATACCGAGAGAGAAATTGGCTGGCCGCCGAACGCAAGCGTTGAGTTTTGCTCGCGATGCGTCGCGTCGCGTTCGATTTGAACGTGAAAAGCCGTTGGCTCTGCGGCGTGGCGTCGGTTGAGATGTTGAGGAACTTTTGATTTGCAAACAATGCCATGGTCAAGTTAAACTTGGCGAATCTGAAGCTCAAGGATTAGGATTCAAGATTGAAGTAGTGTGCATTGAGTGCGGTCAGCTGGCAGCTATCAAGTCATGCAGAAAAGTTGGCGTCTAGAACCATGCTTGGGAGAACAACAGAAGAGCAGTGGTTACTTTTCGTGCTCTTGGACTTGGACAAGCTGGTCTATCAACATTTTGTGAGTTGCTGGACTGCTTGAAACCCATGGCTCAGTCTGCATATGATACAATCAACGAATAATTTAGTAAAGTACGTGAGAAAGTTGTCAAGGACTCTATGAAGACTGCAGTGATAGAAGAAAAAGCCGCTACAGAGATTGGAGCACCTGGATCAAACATTTGGAGGTTAGACTGGTAATTTTCTGCAGTTTTAGCTTGAAGATTCTACACAGTGACCAAAAGAAAAGATAAGTATAAAGTGTTATTATTATCAAGGATAAAATAACATTTTTATCACATTTTTATAAAAATTCATAAAATGCCTTTTTTGGGTTGCTGGTAAGAATAGCCGTACAGAACCTAGAGGTATAAGTGAATATACCTCATAATTGCTGAGTCAAGGTCTATGTCAAGGATTTGGTAAGCACTAATTCAAGTTACACTCAACAATTTTCATAAACTTTAAAGTTGATTTTCTCTAAATGTTGTTTTTACTGATTTCAGCTCACTGTCCGTAAGATTCCAAGTGAACGCATGGTTCTTTTGGGCTCAAACTCAAGGAGGATACTTTGTACACCTGTAGTTCTGGTATGAATGCAGGGATTTTGATTTAAATGTTTAGAAAATGTTTTATACACAAAAAGGTGCCAGAATAAGCGAAAAAAAAGAAAAAAATGCAGTTTTTTCATCGCTAAATCATTTCTAAACATTCAAAATAAAATTCCTGCATTCATACCAAAACTATAAGTGTACAAAGTATCCTCCTTAAGTTTGAGCCCAAAAGAACTATTCGTTCACTTGGAATCCTACGGACAGTGAAAAAGTTCAGAAATTCTTGCACCGATTGCCACAAGTATGGGCTATATGAAAAAACTAATCAATTATTTATTGATCTATTATTTGTGTATTTTATATTATCTTATCCATTGATCTATAAAAGGTATCATAAAATACCACACTTTTTTAATCAAATTTTCGTTTTAATGAAGTTTTTAGGCACGACCGCGACACGGAAGTGTTTTATAGTTTTTTTATAGCGAAAAATGTATGAGATGCGATACTTCACGCAATTTTTGACCAATTGGGCTGAAATTTTTGGACGAGTTTCCTCTTGTACAAGCTAAAAAACTAATTTGTTTCATCCCGATCCTCTACGTTTGTTTGAAATGCGGGCACAATTTGTTCAATTTTTGTGTGCATTTTTTAATAAAAATTTTAGTATTACACGATTATTTCTAAGAGACTTTATTCAAAACATAGTCAAATTTATTTTGGGCTTGATCCTGCATGTATTCGCAGAATGCGGTCACCTCCAAAAATCGCTAAAAACGGTTTTTTGGCTCGAACTCGAATTCTAAGCATTCTACAAAAAAAAGTTAAATGGAAAAGTAGTAGATCTTTGAAAAATACAACTTTTTTCCATCAACATCAAATCATGAAAATGCTTACAACTTGAGTTTACAGTCCAAATTTGATCTTTTACAGCTTAAAAATCAATTATTTGCCATAAAACTTTGCGGATTTAAATTTTACATGAAAATGTTAAATGTAAAATTTAGACACATTCTTAAAGTACAACTTTTTATTGTGGCAAACATTTTTTTCAAACACTTTTTGACAAACAACAACCCTAGAAGTGAATTTTGAAAACCAAAAGTAGTACGGTACGAGCTGCGTAGCGCGAGCGTCAACGGTCGTGCCTTATACATTTTTCTTTTAAATTCAAGATCTCGGGCTCATCTGTCCATAATTGCCAGTAAAAATAATTTTCGCTCAACCAGGTATTCAATTACCCGGGGCACATCGACAGTAACGAATTGATGTAGAAAACTATAAAATTTTAATACATAATATAATCACGTCAATGTTCTCGCGAGTGATAAATAACTAAATGCATAGATAACTTTTTTGATAATATAACAATTTCACTTTGCTTACTAGATAATAATGAGACATCATATTTTTCTATTTTTTTACTAAAATTTTAGCGTCTTCATTTTCATGATAATCAGTGATTGAATAATCAATTGAACTTGGCGGCAAAAATGCTGGCGGCAAGTATGATCTGGAACTTTGTACTTTAACAAACACATCAATCATTACCTGTTCAGATTGTTCAGGAATAAAGTGAAGTAAAAAGATCAATAAATAAGACTCAAACAAATAATTTTGAAGCTATAAAATATATTAAAATAAACTATATTTATACAAAAACGAAGAAAATAAACTACGCAAAAATAATAACCTAACGCAAACTTTAAAAGAATAAAAACGCGAGCAATAAAACGTGAATGGTTTTTAGGTTTCGAACTATCTGAATGAAGAGTTACAGCGAAGTGGCGATGCATTGCGCACTCGCTCCCCCGCAGACCCGAGGACCCGAGCTGCCGAAAACGCGGGTCAGCTAAAACAAAAGGCGCTTTCCCAAGGACTACCGAAGGGACTCGTAGCAGTGCGCGCTCTCCTCTATATCTATAGCTTTAAGCGCAGACATATACACGCGCGAACGGCTCCCACCACTCGTCTCTCTGGCCTGGCAGTCAAAGATCGACCCTTTAGCCTCTTCGCATTGTAAGTGACCTTCAACATTCATTCGTAGAGTAAAACTCCTAACTGAGGTCGTGACAGTTTAGGAATGATTATAAAAGCACTCCTAACCGTATTGGCCTAAAGCCACGAATCGCCTTGTAAATTAGCGCATGTGAGAATCAAGTGACGAAGAAACGTTAGCTAAAACTATACTAGGTAAAATATATATTAATACAAATAAATACGTCGCACTGCCCTAGTAGCCCTCGGTTATGCCCGGAACACAGATACCTTGCTTAAATTAAGATACGGATTAAATCTATTTCTTATATTAAGTCTATAATTATAAAACTGCAAATTATTAATGTTATTTTACGAACAATTATTACGAACACCGTAAATTTATTTTGCCTTTGTGATAGGCCTTTGTGATAATAATTAGAAAATTCATTTCGAATATACTCAAAAGCAAAATGTTTTGCATTGCAATATTTACAAATCTCAGACATAGGGCCTAAATAATTTTCTGTAATCACATTATCATCGAATTGTATGTTTGCTATTCGGCCTATAATATTTAAAGAACAATGCAATATTTATATTTTACAATATTTATTTTATTTATCTATTATCTGTATAAAATATGTAAAAATCTTTTTTTAATGAAATAAATACGCTCTAGATAATAACAGAAACGTGTGGAATGAATTACGAAGTCTTGGCTTGGTTTGAAAGGCTAAAGAAGATTTATATAGTTTTATTACGTGTGGACGCGAATATCGCGCCACATAATCTGGTATACCACAAGGTCCCGACGCGACTCGCTGACACCGAGGTTGGGACCGCGATATAATTTTCGTTGGTTTAACGAGGGACTTATTTTTTTGATATGGATTTCAATTAATTATTGAATTCAAATATTTGCTCTATTATGTCACATAGACTAGAGTGGTTGTTCTAATCATACTAGACTGTAGATTATAAATTGCTGGAGAGAGTATTGCGCGTTCCATAACGTTCTCCGCCTTGCTCCGAAACAGTTTTCTACGTTAAACCACTCGCCCTCTTGGGGTAAATGTAAAGGGAATAATAAAAGAAAAGTTTGTATAAACTCTTGCTCTAGTTTATTGTGTCTTCGCCTTCATCTAATCCATCAGGTTATGGGCCCAGATATCCATTACAACGGACAACTGAAAAGTTATCGTTGCCGAAACACGAGCGGATTAAAGACGCCGTGACAAGCAGTTTTGGAGCACTGACATCTTGAGTGAGAGCAGTACAAAGTTATGGCGAGTCGAACGAGCGGTAGAATATTTCTGGCTATTGACAAATTAAGCGGTCGATAGATTTACAGAACCTGGGCAGTAGCCATGCAAGCTTACATGGAAGTTGAAGAACTCTGGGATACGATCAAAGTCCCAGCCTGATGCCAGTTATCTACAGACGTCAAGAAAATTCAGAAAGCGCGTGGCAGAATCATCCTGGCTGTCGAACCCGACCTTTACGCCCACTTAGAAGACGCAGTATTGGCGAAGGATGCCTGGGAAGCACTCGCCACAACCTTTGACGATCCTGGCGCTAGTCGTAAGGTTAATTTGCTGATAGAGATTTCTACAACCAGGTATGATAATTGTATGTATACATATGTCCATGTATGATAATTGTATGTATACATATGTCCATGAAGGACTATGTAGCGCAAATTATTGGAGCATCGCAAAAGTTCAATGCAATCAACACGCAAATTCTGACCGATTTGATCGGTGCATTGATGCTAGCAGGCTTGCCGCCGACATTTAAGTCTATGGTTATAGCTTTGACCAATTCCTGTCAGAATGTGACCGCCGATTTTGTTAAAAGTAAGCTTTTTGAAGAAGCTCAAAATTCTAGTAACAGTCACCCGTTTTAAAATCAAGATCCCGGATTCCACGTGCAAGCGCATTTGGCGCAATACCAGTCTCACGAAAACAGTAACAGAGGGCGACACGCTACGTACAAACGCAATAGATCGCGTGCGCTGCTACAACTGTAATCGATTTGGCCATATATCGAAGAAATATCCGAAACGCAACAACCCAAGTGCATGCACAGCCGTAGCTGACGACGAGAGCTCAGATGAGGACGTCGTTTATGCGCTCTTAGCCTCTTCAAACGATATTCACTCGGCGACCGTTTACGTAGTTCTCGTCGACTCAGTGAGTGAACCATTGGCGTGCAACGTGCTCCTTATCGTGAATAATTAGAGTCACTTGGCACTCAAGCCACTCAAGGGCGAATGGATCCTGGATTCCAGAGCTTCACAACACATGTGCTCTAGCCGTCAACATATGACCAGTTTTAGAGAAACTCCTGGAAAGACTATTACTACTGCAATTAAAGTGAAAGTACCAGTTCAAGGCGAAGGAACAATTAAGCTACAGTATTCTGGACCTAACGTAAACCGTTTAGTATTATTGCAGAAAGTGCTTCATGTGCCAAATTTTACTTGTAACCTGTTGTCTGTCCGTGCCGTCACCAGAAATGGTGGACGTGTAAAGTTCCTGAGAACGAGGTGCTAGATATTCGACAAAAATAACGTCTTAGTTTTTGAAGTCCAGCTGTCATCAGATAATATCTACAAAGTTAAGTTAATCCACATTTAAATACAAATTATTTAAATCAGTTAAGAAAGGTAGCTACAGGTATTGATTTCAACCGAGAACAGCTGTTCAAATGTGAGACGTGTGTGGCTGGAAAACTGACGCAACAATATTTTAAATTAAATAACAAGCGTGCTACTGTTTTGCTTGAGCTTGTACATAGTGATGTGTGCCAGGTGGAGGAGTTATCCATTGGTAAATCCAAGTACTTATAACCTTTCTAGATGATTATAGCAGAAAAATATTTGTATACTTTTTTCAGGCGAATGGACGAAGTTCCAAGTATTGTAGAGAAATTTATCAAGCTAGCTGAAAAGCAGAGTGGCAAAAATCAAGAGACTCAGGACTGACAATAGGCGTCAAACGACAAATTGATATTTATATTGGCTGACCTTGAAGTCAAACACGAGACATCAATTGCCTACTAGCTCCAGCAGAACGGCAGAGCAGAAAGAGTGAATCGTGTCTTGCTTGAAAAAAGCAGATGCATGCTCCAGGATACCGGATTACCCTAAAAATTCTGGGCTAAAGCTGTAGCAACTGCATGCTATCTCTCTAACTGCAGTCCCAAAAGATGCCTTGGAAAAGTGACACCTGTGGAACTCTGGACTGAAGCCAAGTCAAACCTGTCGCATCTGAGAGTCTTTGGAAGTCAAGCAAGAACCTACGTCCCTGGTCACCTGCTAAGAAAGTTCGAACCCATGTCCAGACCAGCTGTATTTGAAATCTTACTTTCAAACCCAAATGCCGGATGTCAATCTCAAGGATAATTCAAGAACGAAAAGAGTTCATGTAGTGGAAAATTTTGTATAGTATTCCATGACATCCGTGCAAAATTTCAGTGCCCTTGATCAAAAACTTTAGAAATGACAATAACTTGTTCATAAAATCAGATGTGGAAACCGTAAGACTGTTTTTTCCTTTCATTTCCATAGTTTTTTAGCAAGAGTTCTGAAATTTTGCATGACTGCTTTAGAATGCCTGAAAAACCTTCTTTTCACATCAGTGCCTGAAGATATGCATTCGGCATTTGGGTTCAAGGGAGAGATTTCATTAGTTGTTATTTAGGGGAGTCTATTAGTCACAGTTAGTTGAGCAACTGCTTTCTAATACTTTTTTAAGAGTACAAATGCTTATTTAGTATTTCATTATAAAAACGCACATGCTGTACAAAAATCTCGGGTCCCTAGATTTCTCCAGCGCATCATGTAAAGCACGTGTGGTCGCTACAGTCCGAGCATTCCCCCTGCTCACCAGTGATGAACACGTGCGGTCCGCTGTTGCCCTAGCGTTCCCCTCGAATACACGAGCGACACGAGCGCTCCCCTCGGGCTCACGAGAAATTCATGCGCTCCCCTCGGGTATTCAGTTCAGATTGCAGTCATCTGAATTCCGTGAATCGGTCTACGCTACGGGAGTACGTGCAGTCCAAAAGTTTTGTTCATTCATTAGTACTAGTGTCGATGAGTCTGTATACGCACTAGTGCGCACACTGATGGCCCCTGAACACGCGATAAAGTTTTTCCAAATATACATCTGTAACAGCGTGGGGTTAATCTCCACATTGACCCAGGGTGCATGCGAGCATTACTCTCGGAGTCCCGTTACTGTGAATACACCCTTTGTTGTTTATAGTGAAGACCAGTGCGGATACAGGATGTAGAGTACAGAAGACAAGAAAGTATTTGTGGCTAGTAATGTAGTATTTTTTGAAACTGATCAAAAGGTAAAGCCCACTCTAGTCTATTTTTCTACTGAACATTTGGAACTGATGGGCACGTACCCTATTAATAGATTATTAAATGAAGTACCTTAAAAAGAGAATATTGATGAGAACTTACCAGAACGACTCACTGCTCCTGTAAATTTAGAAGATAGAGTGACTGCCAGGCTTGTAAATTTAGATGAAGCAATTAATACTGTAAATAAAGAGAAAAATGTTACTAATGTATCTAAAAAGAAAATTAAGACTAGCAATGTAACTGAAAAATTAGATGTGGAATCAGCTGTAATCCCTAGTGGCCAATCCAAAGTTTGAAAAAGGAAGGCTCAGTCGACTGGAAACGAAGTCAAGATGAAATCGGCTGGATGACATAACTCTTGATCCACAGCTGACATAAAGTCATTCACCTCGTCCACAGACAAAATCAGCATCCAGACGTGCTCAGTCAGATGATCAGATGGATTCAGAGGAGGAGTTATCAGATGTTGTTCCTAGAAGGTCTCCACGGAGAAGACTGAAGTCCAAAAATCTTAATCAAGACCCACTGGATAACCACAACAAAAACAATGATCAGAATAATAACCATCATAACAATAATAGTACAGATACCACACACATTAGGGATAAATGGCTCATCAATTTAACAGACAGTAATATTCCACAATATGTTAAAGACACACAATGTTTAGGAGAAAAATTCAATTTTTCAATATAATTAAAACATAAGCACGCTTTTGAGTTCTTCAATCATTTAGAAACTAACTTATATTATACAATATCACTAATAACCAGATCAGAGATGATATAATTCACACCATTAATTCCCATATCGAAAACAAACCACATATCAGTTATATAGACAAGAAGATATTAAACTATAATATCGAGCCTAAAAAATAGAATCGAACTCGAAAACAATCTTAATAACACTGTGATTACTTTGGAATACGCATTGGCCTCGTTTGATGTTGTATCGCTATTTAGCAACATTCCTAAACGAAATCTGAATTCTTGCAGGGAATTGATGTTCTGTTAGATTCTACCTACTTACAATTTAACGGTCAATGTTATAAACAAATCCTAGGTGCTCCAATGGGGTTCTGTACTAGCCGTTGGTTTGCTGACTTGGTTTTGGAGAAATTGGAGAATAGTTGCTTAGACCGTTTTTTAATTATTCGAAAAGATAAGATACTGGAAGCAATAGATATCTTCAATAATTATGATAATCATTTACAATTTACATATGAGGTATAGTCGGATAGTAGCATCAATTCTTAAGATATCACTATCACTAGACAGCCGGACGATTTTCCCTTGACCAATTGGTACAGAAAAGATACAGTCTCCGACAGGTATGTAAATTTTCATTCGCATCACCCCTTTTCACAAAAAGTAGCCATTGTCTATAACTTAGTAGACAAAGCTATATTACTTTCAGATAAATCCTTCCAAAATCAGAACATTTCCATAATAAAATCCTTCCAAAATCAGAACATTTCCATAATAAAATCATTCCTTACAGCAAACGATTTTCCCCTACACATAATTAACAAATATATTAATAAAAGATTAGCACACATTAACAGCAAACAAACCAAAAAGGACAATGACACTAAACAAACAAACTCAGAACGTACTTTCACAAACCACAATGCTATAGTTTTTCCATATAATAAATACTTTAATCCAAAAATTAAAGGTATCTTACAAAAAACAACATTTCACTCATAATTAAAACAACAGATAAATACAATAAGTTTATTAAACTAGGTTAGGACACGATAGACAGGGATAACATTAACAACGTTGTCTATAAGATAGATTGCAAGGATTGCGATGCCACATACATCGGCATGACCACCAGAGCTCTCAAACATTAAAGAAAAGAGCATGCATCAAGAATAAAGATGAGAAATCTCCCCTTCCAATTGATCATATCTATACAGGACCCAATTTCAACATAGAAAACACACAAATCATCAACAAAGTACACAATAATTATACATTAACAATTTCAGAAATGCTACACATACCTGACACCGTACAAACTCTACACAAAAATAACCCTACACCCTACACAAAATAACTGTACATACATATTTGCTATACGACAAAGTAGTAAATATTTGAAAAATACAACTTTTTCCCATTAACATCAAATCATGAAAATCCTTACAACTTGAGTAGCCCAAAATCGATCTTTTACAGCTTAAAACCCAATTATTTGCCATAAAACTTTGCGGATTTAAATTTTACATGAAAATGTTAAATGTAAAAGTTAGAGAAATTTTTAAAATACATCTTTTTACCGTGCCAAACTTTTTTTTTTAAGTTCAAGATCTCCGGCTCAGCTGTCCATTAATGCCAGAAAAAATTTTTGCTTAATCAGGTAATAAATTACTCGGGGTGTAATAAAGGCTATTTTTGGTAATTAGTAATTGGCCCGAAAATTTTTTTGGCATAATTTGGAGGTGCTACCCATGTTTAAACATATTGTATGTCCAAACGCACGTACAAATCTTAGTCAGCTAAAGTCGGGGACTTCAACTAATTTAATCTTCTCTAGATTGAGTAATAGTTTAATGTCACCTAGAATACGTGTTAACAACAGCCTCGAATTACCAAATCGCATCTCCTAGGCTTACACAACTTACTGAGAATTATAACCTAGCGTAAACAATGTTAAACTACCTAAAAAGCAACACCTGCCAGTGCTTTGGACAATGTAGGCACGATCTCCACCCTGAAGGGTTACTTACGCCTAGCTCCTGGTGCGCACCTTGCATTCTCCTGATCTCGTCTTCTTCTGCTGCAACTCACTGGTCCAGCCTCTGTTCTTCTCTTCGCGTTCTTGCTATCTGACTGAATGCACCTGCGATTTCTTCCTTATAGATCCCGCGGATCTAGTGCTCGACAGCCACTCTCACCGCACAACCTTCACATACACACACTCTCTTCTTCGAATCTACTGTGCTAGTAATGCGCGCGCAATCCTCTCGATTCATGTGATCGTTGAACTTAAGCACAATGTTCAATTATTGTTTAATTTCTTCATTCAGAACTTCAAAGATACACACCAGAAGGTTCTACTTTACTTCGCACAAATTATCCTTAATGACCATTCATCCTAAGCGGAAATTCCAATGTTAATTTTGCTGCTGACTGAGCACAAAATTTAGTATCATTTCTCGATTGAATTACAATTTAAGATAAATAATAATTCAGACATCGCTACTACGAGTAATGGTACTATTCTTGATGCAGTATTCGCAATATATTACGATAATATTGAGTGTGTAAATTGTTCTTCTTAATTAAGCAAGCTTTGTAATAGTAATTTTTGAAAAGAAGTGTGTTTTGATGCATTTTTAGTCAAAAGATAGTGTTTTTGGAAAATGTCCGTACAGATGTATGTGTGTGTGTATTCGTTCGTATACATCTGTATGTTCGTTCTACTTAGTAAATTTTAATCTACCAAGTTTGGTTTTCTTTGTTTTTACTAGTACATAGTGTAAAAATAGTCCATTTTTACATTTTGTGGACGGGTTTTTTTTTTATATTGATTTTTAAGTTTTGAGATTTCAGTTTCTTGTAGTGTATAATTGAAACTGTATAACTGTACAACTGCATAATTGAAAACTGCATCGCTTGGATCTCAATTTAACGATTCTATTTATGTGAGAAAAAGAGAGAGGTAGCGAATTATAATTGATTATGTATATGTAATTTATTAGAAATAATTTCATCTATCAAACAAAAAAGAACAAACACATCATACATTTATGTATAAAGAAGAATAATTTTAATATTAAGTCAATACATGATGTTAAAGGAAGCTACGTGCCAAAGAATTGGCAGACGTTATTTTTGTAGGCTTAGATAATGAGAATGTAAGTACAGCCGACTCAACTGTATCTAGTTAGAAATGTTAATTGTTATACATAACATATATTTTATATTTTATTATAAGCTATTAACTTTCTTCAAAAATTTTGAATTAGTTACTATTTTAACAACAATTTTATATTCAATTATTATCTTAACACAAATTATTACGTAAAACATTTTAATATACATTCAGTAATTATGAATTAATATATACATTTATTTATAATTACTGCTAATAACTCATATCGATTTTATAAATTAATTAAATTCAATACAGCTCTATTGTAATACTACTCTACTCTATATAATTTCTACAATAATTATATGATACGTGTACACTATGCTTTATTCCATCTAAATAAATTGTTATCAAATTTCATGTTGTTAAGACATGCTATCTGATTAGACAAAGTAATAGATATTGTTTATTTTAGCATGACAATAAAGCTTAGTCTTATAAAACTGACCGCAAAATATACTTATTGGAACTTTCCGGACTTATCGGATACTTATCGGATCCCTACAGGCACCATCGTTAAACAATACTTCCCTGGGGTCCGTCAACTAGCCTAGTTGGCTTCTCCTTGAGAGTTTGATATTTTCATATATTCCCCATCCACCAAGGTGATTAGGGGTTCAGGATCAAACGCGACTTTTTCATTCTGCATCGTTCAGCCGTCTGCTTCCTGCGGCATCGTTCAGCCGTCTGCTTCCTGCGGCATCGTTCGGTCGGCTTCTTCTTGCAGCATCGTCCAAGCATCTTCTGGACAGACTCAACCCCGACATCTCCGTTCCTCTGCATCGGTCCGAGGAGCGCATAGAGATTCTCGACCCAACCTGCTACGTTCACCTTAACTTTGTGACCTACGTTTCTCTGCATCGGTGCAAGAAGCATTCCGTATTTACGATTTAGTGACCTTTGTCTAGCAACATTTTACTCAGCTGTTTCGTCTTGTCTTTCCCTTCTTTTCTCTTCGTCATTTCCAACCTTCTTGAGAATAGTCCTTAAGTAGTTGTTTACTGCGTACCCACCAATCTCCGATGTCAACATAGTTGTTATCATTGACTCAGGTGTCACTCTGATCCAAATATAACAGTCCAGTTTTTCTCGTTCCATTTAGTATCGCGAAGACGATCACAGAAGACATTTGGATGGTCCTCTATTTTAAATCTGTATAGGTACGCCTGAAAGCATTCGCGCCCCGTCAGAAACTTGTTTAGGTTGTAATTAACTTCCCCATGTCCTCTTTGCATCCAGTCCTTTATTCTTGGTATGAGGCGATGTGTCCATCGCCCCTTATCACTGGAATCCCATCTTTTTTGTCACTCAGTCATTGTCTGCTTCCTTGTACAGTCGCAGATTTCATTCTGCGCGTTGTCGTTAATCCATTACTTCGCCTTGAATACGTCCTTCCTTAAAATTGCTGAAAGGTCAATAGACGGCATGTCTGCTATGCTGCAGACCATGACGTCCGATATCGTACGGTAAACCGATGCGACCCTTCGTGCATAACTTTTTACCAACATGGCATCTGATTACACTGGCTAAGAGTAACCTTCGTTTCTGCGTTGGCCCTCCTATATTTAAAATAACCCTTGATAGAGCAGCACTAATTCTTCCTGCTTTATCTCCCACTATAGCAAGATGCTCTTTGGATGTCAATTTTGCACCTATAGTAATGCCCAGGTATTTAATAGTTGGCTGAGAAACAATCTCAAGTCCATTTACCATCAACGAACTTCTCTGTTTTAAGCTAGCTTCCGCTAAATTCGGGATGATGTGGCTTCATTATTTAATTTTTTATAAACGTGTTCGGTTTATGCAAGAGCGAGAAGTATAATTTTGAATTTCGCGCGGCGAGCGCTGCGGCGAGAGCAGTCGAGCGCATGCGCGTAGGGCCTCTCCTGTTTTGCGCGGGCTCTGGCGCGCGCAAGCACGTGCTGTTCAGTTTTGACAGTTCTTTTGAAGGAACCGGTCATTTCAGCTTATCAGCGTCCATTTTGCGATTTCTTGATTTTGTACATTGAGCATATCAGGTCTTCTCGAACGTTCTTTTCAGGACGGTTAACCTCTTTTTTGTTGCGTGCGTCGCGTTGTGTGTGATAATCGTGTGAGCGACGCGCAGAGTGTGTGGTTCTTCGTGTGTTGGGACGTCGGCCACGTGCAAGCTTCCTTGACGTGCTGACCTCCACCGTCCTGACGTCACCTACGCGGCAGGGCTGAAAAGGTCTGCCCGTGGTCCAGGATAGGCTTTCTCGAGTCGTCGAGGCGTCCTGTGACCAAGGAAGGTGCATTCCACCCACGTGCGGCCGAGGTTTCTCGTCGTTCCGTCCACGTTTGTTGCGGTCAAGCTAGGAGAGCTCTCTAGCGTGCGCAACGGTACCTCGAGGCGATAGCGTTAATTTAAGTGCGTTTTTCTCTCTGTTTGCCTATCTTCCCTGGTAGAAAGTTAACGAGTCAAAACCGCTAAGATCTTAAGACTTAGTTAACTCATTTAGCTAAAATTTAACTAAAAATTAAAATAAAACTTTGCAAAGAAATCGCTTAGTAGTCAAAATGTTGTAATCAGAAATATTACAAAAAATATAGGGCTCAAATTAATAAATGGGTTACGTGCGTATAACTACGCATAATTTTATTAAGTTATATTGCAATTTTTTCCCTTTAAATACAATTGTAACAAATATAATAAAGCCACAATTCCAAATAGTTATCAGAAAATAGCCTTAATTGCGCCCCGTGTAATTTGTTACCTGGCCGAGCGAACATCATTTTTCCGGCATTACTGAACACCGTCCCTATCAAAAATGCGAGCCATTAGAAATAGGGTGAAATTGTTCAAAAATGCGTTCAAAACGAGACTTAAATTACTCGTAGTCGTCGTACCCTATTTTGAATCATCTAAAGTAAGAAAATCCGACGAAAAACCGGAAAGTTTCGTTTCAAACGCATTTTTGAACAATTTCACCCTATTTCAAATAGCTCGCATTTTTTATAGGGACGGTCATTTTTGACAATTTTTTATTTTTAATTTTAAGATCTCGGGTTAAGCTGCCCGGTAATGCCGGAAAAAATAATGTTTGCTTGGCCAGGTAATAAAATACCCGGGGCGCAATAAAGGCTATTTCTGGAATTATGGCTTATTGTATTTGTTATAATTTTATTGTAAACATTTAAATATTTAAAATTTAATTAAATTTATGAATCATAGTTTAATTCTGCACTTTGACCAGTGATTATATACAATTAATTATTTTTAAAGTTGTGAAAAATATTCAACTATTTTCAACTGAAAATTAACTAATTTTAGCTAAGCTGCCATCTGCAACAGCATGATACGTAAACGATTTTTTAGCTAAATCGTAAGCGATAATTTAGGTTATTGGCTTAAATAAGCGAAATTTTAGCTAAATAACCGTTCATATTTCTACTGTATGTTAAAATCAAGCAAAGTCCAATCAACCCTCCAGAGAACTGCATAAGTTCCCTGAAAATATCTTTAAAATAAGCGGCAGCGTTTAAACCCTACTCAGTATTACCAACCCTTATTATTTTTATGGAGTGTATATGGAAGAAATACTTCAACTTCAAAACTTCTTCTGGTAAAAAATCTTTTATTTTCCAGCAAACTTAGAAACTTTTAAAACTGCCACAATCATTTAGGTTTGGTCTACAAAACAAAACTTAAAATTTACTAGGGAGCAATCACCCTGGTTGATCTTCTTGATCAGACTGCTTTTTATTCGGACGCTTTTTTAGCGCTTCGCCCCCGTGTCGTATCTTTTCCTATAGACCTATTGCCTCGCTCTATATCGCTTTTACTTCCGTCTCTTCCAGCTTTCGCTATCACCCCTCTACGTTTACTCTTCCACCTACTTTTTCGCTCGCACTACGTCCTTAGCCTTACCGATATTCGAGAGATAGCTCTCCCTGTATGATTTTCAAGATCTAAAACTGTCTAGTTTAATATTTTTATTTAAACGAACAAATTATTTATAAATCTTAATTGACATTCTTCCATAATAATTTCATTATAATTACTTTGCCTTTTTTTGTATAATTGTATTTATAATTTTTAAACTTTTTTCTTCAACTATTAATTTTTAACCATTTTTGCGTATAATTCTAACATAATCTTAATTTAAAGTTATTATTCTACTTTACTACTATTTATATTTAACTATTTTAAGCGTTAAACCTGTGCGAGCACATATAAATTTCTATGCGTCACAACTACGATTCTTTCATCATTAGTTTATAAAATGTGCACAGTATTATAATGCATATTAATGGGCCATATTTCATTTGAATCTAAATTGTTGTTCACTGTTACAAATATTTCTCTGCTTAAAATTTCATTTTTCCTAGCATCCGTTTAGCTTTGTATTTTCGCCGCAATTTTCGAATATTCGAGACGCCAGATTGTCGTTCAGCTGTTAAGTTTTCTGACAAAAATCATAATAAACGCTTCGATTCCCCATGGAAATTTATTTGAGTTATTCCCCGGCTGCGCATAAATTTTAAGATATGCCTGCTGTCCGCCATATAATGATCCTGATCGCTATACCTGCGCACGCTCATAATTGCTATTTGTTCAGAATGTCTAATTTCACAGTCCAGACGTTCCTTTCTCTCAATATTTTAAATGTTACGGATTATGAATTTTTGTTTCGCATCTGCATTTTCATATTTTTCTAGCTACGACATAACCAGTCCCGTATGTTGCGGATCGTTATTTTACTTGCAAAGGTTACATCCGGTATAGATTTTCCGTAGCCTGGTCTGTGGTAGGTAGTGGTATTACCATTGTTTTCCACCACCAAATGCAGCCTAGCTTCTATCTTGAAAATGGCCCTGCCTCGTGGGTTCGTCGTAGTCATGCCCCATTCCGTGGCCTTTGCGTTGAAGTCGCCCTCTATCACGCTTTTTTTAGGAGTCTCTCTAACAGCGTCCTCCAAGACCTTTAGTTTCCTTTTGAATTTGGTTGCAATTAGGTTCGGTGAATGATATACTCTGAATATTATACAACCCATCCTTCTCCGCGCATAATCTTTTCCTGTACTCCGCCCAGGCACCTAAATAGCGGCAGTTTTTTCTTTGACACCCGACTAGGTGGGTCTAGGTTCTTGTATTGTTCGCTGATCAATAAGATATCCACTTTCTGCTCCGTTGCATATTGGATCAGCAGATAATGTACACGCCTACTTCTGTGCAGGTTCCTTTGCAATATCCTCGCCATTATCTTAAGATCTTACTTGCGTTTAAAGCCGTTCGAAAGACTATGCACGCTCCGGTACCTAGAGAGTGCATTGTCCTGTTCTCAGGCGTCTTTGCATAGATAAAATCTTCTCTGTTGCATAGATAAAATCCAATGCAGCGGTAGCATCGCGGACACTTTTTTGTATCCGCACTCGGCAGTTTACCCACCCGATACAGTTTTTTTCTTTTTTGAGCAGAGCGGCTGCCTTTGTCTGATCCATTTCGACCACAGCCACCCTCTACTCTCTCTTGATTGGCTCAAACAGTTGTACTTTTGCCGCAACTTGTCTCGGTTGCGATGACGTTTGTAACTTTTTCCTTTGTCGTGATACTGTCGATATCTCTTATCTCTAATATTGTCTTCAAAATTTTACTCTTGACTGTGCCTGTTAGTCCGATCGCGTCTTGGATAGCTTTCTGGAGTGACTCCACTTTGTCGTCACTCTTTCCCACACCCACCAAAACGCCATTGTCTCTTGTTTTGCAGAGAAACAACCACATTTAGTTCTTCTGGCTTACCTCAGCTCAGCTGCCCACCTCAGCTGGCCATCCGCAACGACGAGGAGCTCAACAAATTGCTCTCCGTCGTTACTATTGCTTAGGGTGGTGCTCTGTCCAACATCCAAGCTTTTTTTCTTCCCAAGAATGCATCCATCCTCTGACGCGGAGCTTTATCTTCTTTTATTTTTGTTTGGTCTTTTTAGCCTTTCGAATAGCAGTTACTACGCTGTTCCTACTTGTCGATGAAGCGCCGTTTGAATCTGTTTTTCCTTTTATTTGGCAGGAGTGCTATCTTCTCCGTCAGATGATGTTCGTTTCCTCTTCTTTTACTTTGATTTCTTGTCATTCTTTGAATAGTCCTCTCTGAGTTATTGGTGGGACAGATTTTTTACACCATTTATTCGTTTTTATGATGTCGGTTTATTCAATAACGTGAACATTTTCTTGGTCGTAATAGTGCTCTATAAAGCCCGAAATCAGGCCCTGCGGTGCCCACGGGAGGCCTTGCTAAAGTCACCCTGACTAGTGAGAGATATCTCACGACGGGCGGCGAGGCATGGGACAATATGGGTGACCAAGGAGCGGTGTAAGTACTAAGACGTCGTACATGTGTAGAAGAGTCGAAAAATAGAAACAAAAATGGAAGGAAAGAATGGATGAATATTATAGTACGCAGGCTGGTTGCGGTGTAGATTCTTACGTGTCAGTTTAGAGTGAATCCCACAGAAATTTTAATCTGAGTACTAGGCCCGTATGTCCTCGTGGATAAAATTATAGATTAGTATACTTATAAAAAGTAATCTTTTTCCTCACTCTACAGAAGTTAGAATATTGTACCCAAAAATTTTTAATAGTTGTTTTGTAATAAGTATCTTAAAGTTATTAAAAGACTAGATTTTATTAAAGTAACATGTGATTAATAATATTTATAAAATTTATGCATAATAATATTTATATATTTTTAGGAAAAGTTGGAGCTGATTCATACACTATAGAAACATTCAAAAATCTATCAGAAGTACGAACAGTAAGATTAAAAAACGAGAATCAAAGAGATATTACAGTAAAATTAGGTAAATTAATTGCATTTAAAATATAGCTTTTTTAAGTAGACCTGAATAGTTGCGTTTTATTTTTACTAAGAACCTTTTTACTTTAGAAATCAAAATACTAATATAAAGATTAAAAAACATATTATAAAAAACTTATAAAACAAAATACAGAAAATATAACTTTATTTTTCAAAATATGTAGAGCTGCTCATTTAGTGTTAGTTTATTAAAAAGCGATTGTTCGTAATATACTAGATAAATTCATCGCGCGCTTTGCTTTCTGCATCTACCGAGTGCATCTACATCATCTACATAATATTAAAATTCTTTATTTTAGAAAACGATGCCTTCTGTGAACATTCCTATATGTTGACAAAATATTTTGTAAAAATTAAGATAAGATATGGCCGGTGAATAACTACTGGCCATATTTTTCTTAGCATAATATGTCAACATAAGATGTCCACATTATGTTGAGTACTTGTCTCCACCAATGGCTTTATAACCTAAAATCCATAAACTTAATAATCAAATTTCTTTTAACGCAGTAAATTCTAAAATCATTTACGTTTAAAAAAAGGATTTTACAATAAATTTTGACAATACAAGGCAATGTGTTAAGAGTAGTAAAACGAAGCAAAAAGCTTCGAAGCAAAACAAAACCTCAAAAACGATTTTTGATACAAATAGTTTAATAACGATTTGATGCGACGCGCCTACAGGCCCCAAGTTTTGTAGGGATATCTCCTTATCATTATAAGCTTATAGGTAAATTTTGAATGTTATCCCGTACATGTATATACATAAGACAACATAAACGTATTTGTAGAAACTCGCAATAAACGCATGAAATTTGACAACAGATAATTGATATTTTTTAAATTGAACCAGCACAATTTACTTTCAAAATTTGAGTATATTGTACTGAACTAGAAAACCTAAACTTAATAATTAGGAAAATTATGCCCCACTACTAAATCAAATCTTGGCTGGACTAATTAATAAAAATCTTCTATTTTGTTCTATGGAATCCTCTTGAAAATATTATCCCCTGCTGCAACTGCTTGTCATTATGTTCAATTTTTTCACCTAAAAAAAGGATAAAATTAAAATCAAAAAATAACCCCTGCAATATAAATAATATTCTAAGTCAAACCATTTATGCATTAAATGCATGGTTGTACATACGTATAACTTGCATCTTAGAAACACTGCATCTGCAAAAATAAAAATTATATCAATTGCATGAAATGTATTTAAATTATATAGTACATATTGTACCTGAAAGTTACACACTAACGAAGATCCAGTGTTATCGATGATCAGGCATGAGGCCAGTGCCCTTGATTATACTGCTCCCCTCCAGCCAGAGTCTTGATGAAGCTTTCTTCTAACTCCAAGATTGCGATGCTTCAGGTACCAACGTCAATAATATCTTCAGTTGTACTCTGGTGCATGCAATAGACTGCGATGCCAATGAATGCAGCATTGCTCGTACACCTAGATACACAGGAAAATATATTACAGTTTTTTCACGAATAATTATTGATAAATTGAGTCCACTGATTTTTTAGAATAACAACGTCAAAAAATGTTTTTCAGTGACATAGTTTATATTTACAAACAGAAAACTAGTAATATATTAATAATCACTGTTAAAGTACCCGTAAGCAAGAAAAAATATCTATTTAAAAAACTGACAACATGCACACTGCATTTCGAATTAGAACTTATTAAGGGCACCAAACCACCTTAAAATAATGTTTGTTATGCTGTCATATTAAAAAAAAAAAATAAATAAATAAATAAACTGTTTAAAATGTTTGATTATGATTGTTAATGATGTTTAAAATACATTATAATATATGTTATATATAGTAAAAACGAAAAAAAACAGTTTTAATTTTTTTTTATGGCCTTATATGCTCAAAAATAGCTATGCTAATAAGCATGCTGTTTTTTTACTGACCGCAGGATTCAAAAGCACTGGAGCATCATATTAAAACATATCAATAGTTATTTTGTTTGTTGTGAGTGTTTTCATGGTCCGAGTGTGGGATTTTAAAAAACAGCTAGCCGTAAAAAGTTTGATGGAATGAAAGTCAAAATTATTGTATTTTTCTTGATTTTATTGAAAATTTTGACTATCGTTCCATACAATTTTTTAAGGTTAGCTTTTTTTCAAAATTCCACACTCGGACCATGAGAACACTCACAACGAACAAAATAACCATTGATTTGTTGTAATACGATGCTTCAGTACCCTTGAATCTTGCGGTCAGTGAACAATACTTACATCTCAATATTAACATTTGTCAAATAACATTAAATATCACAGTTATAAGTATTTTCACTATTTTTTTTTATTAATATTACATTTTTGTTCAATATATATCACATTATTCACTTTTTTACACTTTTGCAAACTTTTGTGTTTATCACTGACTAAGACTACTAATAGCGACTGGTATAGTTCAATACTTTTTTGATAACTTCTCATAATACTTTTAATTATCTGACTGCATCTCAATACTTAAAAATTTAAAATGTTGTATTTGTGCTTTTTATACACGCCACTTGCAATTAAAATAAAATTTCAGTATCCTCCACTGACATATTCATTATCAGCAGTGTGAATATTCAATTGCCTTCTCAATCTTCGTGCTTCTTTTGAATTCATTTCTGTTTGTTTTTCAGCTTCCTTTATACGTAATTGGTCCTTTATCACTGCAGCAGATAATGCATTTTTGCCAGGTTCAATATCAAGCCAGTCGAAAACATAATGCACGCTATATATGCTGATATTTCTAATGTTTCAAGTCCAACAAAATCAGTCTTTGGTGCGATGTTCCATAAAACATTATTGAAGGACTCGTTAGCATTCTGCGTCTGTCCACCTAAACATTTTCTAAGAAGCTCCGGCTCAAACAGTTTTTTAAACACATCTTCAATTTCATCTAAAATTGCTTTTGGTATTGCTGGAGGATGTACATAATCTGTTCTTTACCTTCTGTTAATTCCTTTTGATATTTGCACCAAGATCCGGATCCAGTAGGACAGTACATATGTTGGGGATTTTCATCAGTCGAACCTTTATGAACAAAAAATGGCCCAAATTGCTCTGGTCATGTCTTCTAAAGAATCAGAATTTCCTCTGATAGCATTTCCATAATATGTTTGTAGTTCGTCTATTAGTTTATCTGCCAGGCGTCCTTTTCCACCAATTTTCTTTTTATCGGAAAGAATCTTTGATTTAATTTTTTCTTTTAATGTTCTGAGTTGCTTGCCAAAACGTTTCTGCACGTGGCCACAACACTCTTTCTTCATAACTACTACATGATTACCATACGGCTTTGCTTCCAAAATTTTTGAGAATGTTGAAGAATCTCCATCGCCCAACTAAGATACGTATTTTACATCATACTATTCTACTGAGCGACAGAAAATATACACAATGGCTGAAGATTCCATTGATCCGGATGAGCCAATATGATTTTTAGTGCACGATGGTAAGTGCGCACTAAACCATTCTTGCCATTCTGGAGTCCTTTCAGATCCATGAATTTTTTCATATAAATTGCACTGTAAACAGTACGAGGAAAGCACTTCAATATCAATGATTTTTCCACTTTCTTGTCCAATTGTAAAAACACCATTGTAAGATCTATGACCTTGACGCTGCCATGTACCATGACCTTGAACACCTGTTTCGCGTACAAGCTATAACTTCGTCTGGGGTATTTGTCAACTCCGATTCATTCTCTGACATATCTTCCTGTTCTAAATTTTCGATACTCAATCGACGAATAGCTTCTTTATTGGAATCATCAACTTCAACAGTATCTTGGCTTGAATTCTGAGTAAGTTTGATTTCCTCTTCAACGGCATCAGTCATGAATTTATGAGCAACATCACAGGTAACGTTTAATAGCTGTTTTCTGATTTTAGTAAAACTTGAGTTTTGCACTGGAGCAGGAAAATCCATCACTCCACAAAAACTTCTGAGGCTTTCAAGGCCACACCCAACTATTCTCATGGCAAGAATACTACGTCTGTTTAGTTCATAAATATTTGATTTTTTACCAATTTTCTTACAATTAAAAAAAAAGTATCATGTTTACACTTATCACAAGAAATACTACTACTTTCCACCTAATCCACTACAACTTTCTTCATACATTTTGATATTTCCACCACATTTACACACTAAATTATTTTCAAGAATTGTAAAAAGAAGTCTCATATCAAAAATGCTATAACCTTCAAAACTGACTTCTGGATAGTAAACAGAAGATAATTTATAAGCGGAAGAACTTTTTTTTTATAATTCGCATTACAGACTTTTGGACGTTTTTTTTTCTTTGCCAAGAGATCTTTTTTTAGCAATTTTTGTATGACGGTTTCTTGAATACATTTTATATTTTTTATTAAAAGCAGGAGAAACCTGTAGCATAACATAAGTATGTCAATATTAGGCTACGTAAGCATGAAAAAAAATTCCGTAGCTACTAAGCTGATTCTACAATAACGCGCTATGTATGTATGTATACACAATCGCACACACACACATACATATATATATCTACCTATATTATATAGACGTTTTGAACATACTCCCCCCCCCCCCCCCCCCCCCCCCCCCCCCCCCCCC